>VZTU01032315.1:0-20612 GCA_013400835.1 Zapornia atra | reverse complement strand
ACTAGTTTTCTCATTCTGTCCTTCAAGATGCTTCTGCTCAGTGGGCTTCACAGAATCACAGAACATTGGGAGTTGGAAGGGATCCTGAAAGGTCAAAAAGCTTCAACTTTCTAAACTGTGGAAACAATGTGAAGTGTTTCTTCTTGCTTTAGTTCAGATCTCTCCTTGTGGTTATGGTTTCTACCATGCACAGTCATATAGAAATCAGAGCCATGGATCTCTCTGTAGATAGAGCACACTGATACCTAGGCATTTCCTCATCTGTCTCCAGTTGTACTTTTGTTCCAGTTCCTTAGCTCACTGTCGACCTTTCCTCTTTGTCTTCCCTGATGGAAAATATTTACATACTTTCTGTGCATGACATGACTTCAGCACAGTCTGCAGCCCACCGTGCCATTCTAATGTTATTCTGAAGCTGACAAAGCACTTTATGATTTCTCTCTTGACCTTTGTGCATTAGTCCAAAAAAAGGCTTAGCACAGAGTTCACTACATCATCCAAGTGTTTTTGTAGGAATTAGTCTATGTCTTACTGTCCTTTGACTCTCTCAGGAAGAAAAGGATTTGTCCAGGCAGATGGTTGAAGAAATTGCTCTGTGACTTGTGTAGTTCTGCAGGTAACATTTTTTTGATGTATCATGTCAAGTGTGATTTCATCAATCTACCATAAGATAGTGTCTCCACTCTGATGGTCTCTGCCGCTGTATTATATTTCTGTAACCGCTCTTCAGCTGCTCTAGCAACTTCTAGATAGATGTAATTTGGCTAAACATTTAGTTCTGCAAATCACTGAGTGTTTTTCTTCAATCCATTACTTATGCAAATGTCATGTCAGTACTCAACCCATTTCTTCATACCCATATACCTTTTTATGGACTTCCAGTTCCAAATGCCTTGTTCCAGTTGGCTTCTGCCACGCCTGCGGACTGTTCATTGAACCAGCTTTGCCTATCTGTCTTCTCCAGTCTCCTAGGTTTCCAGGTAGAGGATGTTCTCCAACACTGATAACTTCTTTAATGGTCAACCTGTTCTCTTTCACATCTGAAGTGGTTTACTGAACAGGCAGCAAGTGAGGATGATAGCGTGTGCTGTCAAAAGTTGAACATCCTTAAAGACCTGGCAGACTTTGTTAGTCCTTATCAAGTCTTTTCAGTGCTTCAGGTTGTACTGGACTACCCTTTGCATCTCACCCTCCTCACAAGTTGACTCAAATGGTGCTTGAGAGCTGCTGAAGACAAGACAGGACTTGAAAAGTCACCTCATCTGAGGAACCTCCATCAGTGAGAGTCTGCATTCACCTAAGATGCTGTTTAACATGACAAAGCCTTGTCAACAGCATCTGAAATTAATCTTGTGTGCCCCCACTCCCTTTATTTTCAATTTGGATTATGTTTGAACCTCTTTGTTAACTGAAACCATGGCCAGAATTGCATTGCCTGAATTTAGACAACACATGGTCTCTGTAACTCTGAGATACAGATGAAGAGTGATAGGAATTGCTGACTTCAGTAGCTTGACAAGGGAAATCTCCACATTGCCATGCCCTCAGCTCCAGTACCAAGTCTGAGCGTGTATTGTTATTAGGCACAGATATTTAGGTATTTAGCCCCTAGATCCTCTGTTCTTCCAGGTATCTTGTGCACAAACTCTCTTCTGCATAGCACAAAACCAGGTCTCTAGCAGCTGATCCAAACCTGTCACCCTACTGGTAGCTGACTCCCAGATCCTCTGTTCTTTCTAGTGGATGGCTTGGAATGCCAGGTGAACTGAAAAGCCTTTCCTCTTAACTCATCTGCTGGCTGTCATGCCCAGTCCACAGGCTTGTGATTCTTCCATCTTCATCTTTCCATTGCTCCTTTGTCTTCATGCGCTTTATGAAGCCTTCAATCGTACATCCTAATGAAGAAGAACCAGAGTCTGTGACCAGGGCAAGAAGTCCTTAGGCAACACACCAAAAAGACTTCATAAATAGAGTAGTGTCAAGATAGAACCAGTAGCAAAAAGTATGTTGTTGTAAAATTTTTGTGGGACTGAAACCAAATGAGACCATTTATTATGCTTTAGGCTCCACAGTCTCTGTGTATTCAGTAGTAAATGTTAGGCTGGTATAGATTTATGTTAGCACAGACATTTTCATACCTATGAAAATTCAACCTTTGAGTATCATATGTCAGTAAAACTGTTGATGACCAGCACAAAAACTTAACTTCTAAAAGATTTAGAGGACAATTTAGCTGTGATATTAGAAATGTTAAGTGCTGGAAGATTCCAGACTAAGTTGCTCTTCAGTAACTTAATATTTTAAAATATCCTGATTTTTAATATGGTGCAAACTTGCACATTAGATACTGCCAAGGATAATTTCTGAATCTGTAAACATAATCCTTGTTATAGAATAAGCCGAAGGGGTGAGGGAAGAAGCAGCCATGGCTGAATCTTTTAGCAAATCCCCATACCATGTTTTTTTGAGGTGCTTTTAGATTCAATGGCAGCTATGCAAGAACAGATAACAGTGGTCCCACCAGTAACACTGACAGAGAATTGCAGAATGTTTGATGTTGCCAGAATGAACAATAAGTTGAGTCCAGGAATTTAAAGGACTGCTCTTTGCAACCCATAGTACTCTGCATGCAGAACTCCAAATGGGGAGCTTGCTCCTTCTAGTTGTAGGTATCTGTATTTGCTTCAGGGAAACTCCTGCTACCTTAGCAGGATGTGAGGAGAAAATGAGCTGCATTTCAGTGAGTCCCTAGCTGAGCACCCAGCTAGCCACGAGACCCAGCAGTGCTTCAGGCTGAGATTTTTACACTGTATCATGGCCCAGACTTTCAGAAGTCTTTTCTTCCCCCAGTTCACATATAAACCAGAATTTAAAAACAGAAATTGCAGCCAGCTATCTTTATTTGCATTGAAAGACCTGATATCTCTCTCTTTGATGTCAATGGGAATTTTCCCATGGACTTTAAAGTGAGCTAGCTGAAGTTCAAAAATAAACATTTTTAACATTTTTTTAAAAGTAGAATAAACAAAAGCCTCAGCTGAAGTCAGCACAAAGTTAAGTCAGTCCTGTATGCTCTAGAATTACAAAACTTGATGTTCAATATTAGAACTCCCACTATTACAGGGTCTTTCCCCTTCTCCCCAAACATTGGGCTTTACATAATGTAACTCTAAGAGAAAAATGCTTCAAAGCAATCGTGTGCCTCTCATGTTAGGATCGAGAAGAGAACGCTGTGGATATCGAATCCTGCGTCGTCATCGTAATTCAGAAGACCAGATGCATTGCATTGGCAAAGCCAAGAAATACGAGACAGCAACCCGAGTAAAAGAGATCCTGCTCAGCACAGTCAGTCCAGAGCAGTTTGTTTTAACACTACTTGAAGCAGAGCCTCCTAATGTGTTGGTGAGTCGTCCCAGCAAACCATTCACGGAGGCCTCCATGATGATGTCCCTGACAAAACTGGCAGACAAAGAACTGGTTCACATGATTGGATGGGCCAAAAAAATTCCTGGTAAGAATTTCACTGTTGCTTTTGTTTATTTTACTCAATACTTTTCCCATCAATGTATCATTCTCTACCCTGAAATAATAGTACAGCACAGTAAATGTGTGGTATCAAAATCTTAAGCTCTTTATACTGTAAAGTAATGGACAATTTATTGCTCTCAGTAAATCACCTGGATTTATTTTGATTTAGACAATGACCTAGCCTGTAAACTGCTACCTGATATTAGTCAAATACTTGTTAATTTTGCTAAAAAGCAGAGTTGGTGTTGCATGTAATCAACTCATCAACTATAAATACCCGTTCATTAAAAAGGACTATTAAGTAGATTGCTATGAAACAGAATTTAAGACCAAATTCTTTCCTTGAATCCTGACAGAGGTTTTCTAACAGAGTTGATGCAAATTAAACTGCGTCCAGGCACTAAACATCTGCGATTACTTCAGTTGTCGTAGTTGCTACAGAAGAACATCCCATGCAAGGTGGCACATAGTATTGATGTCAGAATTATTGTGCACTCTCCTTCCAAACAAAAACCAGTGAAGATGCTTTTTGTTGTTGGCAACACAAAGAACATGCACTCAAGTACAACTATGTGTGTTGTTGCCTTGAATAACTCATGAGACCACGGTCTCATGGCAATGTGCCCTTTTGCTTCTTATAAATAGGAAGAGGTGAGCATTTGCAGTTTCTTCTCCATGCAGTGCTCACAATTAGAACAGTCAGAATAAAGAACAAAAGCCAGAATAAAAGCAGCCAGCATACACAGAAGATAGCTGGCAAAACTGTGTGGAAAAGCTTGCTGGCTGGCATAGATTAAAGTAAGACTCTAGCTGTTTGGTGAGACCAACTGATAACAGTGAGCTGAAAGACGCAGAGATGTAGCAGCATGGGGATGAATCCCCAGCCTCAGGTATAGTGGTCTGCTAGAAGTGATGCCTACGGCTGTGCTTACCTCGCATGGCCAATCTGTTCTGCAGTGTGGCCCTCAACCCGTGTCCATTGGGACTGAGGAACCAGCACAGGGCAGCTTCTCTCCTGGATTTATGCTGAAGGCAACCAGAGCGTGCTGGTGCATGCCCTGGTCTTTTCACACTTGTGCACTGTGAACAGCATTGCCGCTGCTTGAATGCACATGCAGGAAGACAAGTCGAGACATGTCCTTATGTCCAAAAATAAACCAAGTGCGTCCATAGCACAGGAAACAACCTTAGTAGTGGATGTTTTGCATCTCCTGTTCCAGATCTGGGTGGAGGGGCTGAAGGTGCTACCAGTTCCAGCTGCTGGACCACATCTCCTAGTTGCAGGTTACAGTCTCCACAGCTCAGCCACAGTGCCGCAGGGTTCAGGTGTAGTGCTTTTTGGGATGGGCAAATTCCAGGTCGGCTGCAGAGCTGCTGAGGAGGAGATGCTTGCACAGCACGAGCATCTGAAACCATGCTAGCTATTCGCAAAGTGACAGTGGTTTTTTGCCATTAATGTAGAATGTTTTAAACCAAGAGCCTGAACCCTTAATCCTTATATTTTGTGATTTAATAAACTCCAAAAATAACTGTAAAATAAGTAACCATGTGGGGTTATGGTGTCTGTAGCTATAATTTCTTGTCTAACCAGAAAAACGTGAGTAAAGGTAGTGTTTCAGAGGACCCCAAATAGTATGGTAATTGGGTATCAAGTGAATCATGAATGAAAACCAGAGAAAGTCTACAAAATCAGACTTAAATTAGGAAATATCTGAATGGGAAAAAAAAAAATCAAACCAAACTTTTTCCATTTTCTGATTGTTCTTAATTTCTGTTTATTTTTTAAACTATGTCAACTTTTTAAAAAACTCCCACACAACCACAAGCCCAAAACCTTATCTGGTTGTTGAGATTAATGTTTTGAATTTTTATTTTTTAAAAGATCTATTTCCAACCCAACCCCCAATGCTGACATTGATCACTTTTTGTTGACTTTCAAGATATGACAGAAATAAACACATTTTCTTGGCAGTCAGAGAACAGTATGAAGAAAACCCATTGAAGCAATCAAACCCCTTCAACAGTTCCTGGGAATGTCAACGCTTTATTGTCTATGTTTCTGTTGCACAGAACAGAAATAAACACAAAAAATAAATGTGATGTTTAAAAAGTACTTAATCATAAGTAATGTTGCCATATTATGTAGTACTTAGAGCATTTGCTTTAATGTGGATTTATTAATTTTTTCCATTAAAATAACTGTGATGACTGAAGCTCAGGAAATAGACTTTCATTTTTCAAAAGTTCTTGCCTGAAGTTAATCATCCAGATCTATGCTTTGGCTCCTGGGGGGAAGGTCTTTAAAAAAAACCAAACAAACCCAAAACCAAAAAACTACCACAAAAACCCCAAACAAAACCCCAAACAACAGGTTCTTGACTGATGGCTCAGTGACCAGTAATTTTACTGTCTGCAAAGCTAAATATTTGCTTTGGTGTAGCTGTGCAAGAAGCCCATTTTCACCTCTAAATTATTATTGGATGCTATCTTGACACTCACAAAAAGTGAAAGAAAACATAATTATTTTTCTGTATAGATGCTGATATTAAAAGCAACTTGCCTAAACAGGAAAGATAAATGTTTATATTTTAATTGTTTTTGTATTTAATATTTAGTGACCTTCTACTGTTGTGTCTTTTACTCCATGACTGTGTTTTTGTCTGTACTTTCAGCTTGATGGACTGTACATTTGTTGTTGCTCAGTAAAATAAGAGCCGACACCTGGATCTTTTTCCTTCTGAATTCCAAGTATTTTAATCCTAAATTACCAGACAACAGAACATAACTTCTGTAATTGCCTTTTACCTTGTTGACCTAGACTAAGAGAGTTGAACATGGTTCATAGCTGATTGTGTATTGCCAATCGATAGGATGTTGTCATAGTATTGAAATTTGGAATCATTATGCAATTTAGGATATTGCTGGCCAGATCACTGTGTCTTTTGCTAGTTACTTACCATGCATCCAGCACAAGTTTCTTCTTATCTGTCTTAGTAATTTGTAATTAAATTATTAAGTATAGAACAGTTGATTTAAAGGACATGAACTACAGCCATAGAAAAATAAGTTGTTTAATGTACTCTCTGCAGCAGATGAAATGGGACTTCTGATGCTGCAGCAGAAGCTGTGGTGGTTGTCTGCTGTCCTTGGGCTCTAAGGCATAAGATTGGGAAAGAAAGGTACAGTCCTCTAATAGCTGTGCTCAACAGCCATAAATCTTAATGCTGGTGCTGATAACGAGAGTTTAGCAGATGACATCCAGGATAAATCTGGCTCTTTAAGCAGATTGAACACGGGGACATGGTCTGACATGTCCCTCAACTGAGATAATTTCTAACCCCAGTAACTGGTTGTTTATGCTAGAGAAATCAGAGCACCCCTGTGTAAAAGTTTATTTAAATAAACTTCTGAAATGTCTCTGGGCTGTTGTTTCCCAGGAAACTGCCACTGTCAGTTTATGCTATTCACACTCCTGTGATTATTTTTCCAAAAGCACTTTCAAAATCATGAGCGTGTGTCTGACAGATAATCTGTTGTTGGCTGTAGATTCCGTAGTAAATTCTGTGATGGTGAAATCCAGGAGGGAAGGTACGGCTCAGAGGCTCCTGTTTACCCTTCTTATTAAATAAGGAGCAAGGCTATCGATTTTGGAAGGCAGCACTTTGGCAGTGATAGGAGAGAGTGCGCGTTACCCAGTTCATGTCAACCCAGGGCTATCACCGACTGTCTTCCAGCCTGGTAGTTTAGTCAGATTAAAATACGTGGAGCATTTGTATAAATTACTGGCAGCAGAATTTTTGACAGCGCAAACGTACGGTGTGTGTATTTTAAGACCTCTGAGAACTGGCAAGAACTATGGGAAACCTGTCCCCCACGGCCAGGCTGTATAATGATTTTTCACTATGCAGGGTCATAGATACCAGCTTGTCTCAAAATGAAGCACCTTTGCTAAGACACCTACCTAATGCAGCTCTGATTTGAAAACTGGTCTCGGCTTTGAACACAGCTACGGTTTGACCACCAAACTGGATGTCATTGTGTCTGTGTTTTACTCCTCGACTGAGCAGTCTGCTTTACCACTTCCATTTTGATAATTCACATGTCTCTTTTCTGTGTGTTTGGGTGTTGGTTGGTTGGTTTCTTGGTTTTGTTTTATTTTTTTCATGTGTGTCAGTTTTGTTTCTCTTCATCTGGCTTCTGTGTGTCTCTTTTCTCGGGTCTTTTTTTGCAGGGTAGAGGACAGGGAGAGTAACAACTGTGTCTCCCTCCTGGCTGTGTCACTGTGCTATTTGACACCTTGCTATAACTTCAGGAGACAAATGAATGCTGGAACAGGCTCATACACCACTGTCTTAATTCTGTTCTTGCTTTTAGGGTGCTGTGAATGGAGACAATGAGGCCACTAACACTTTCACCAACTATCTTAGCCTTTTTTCTTTATTTTTTTTTTCCTGGTTTTTCACAATTATGGGGAAGAGGATGGCAGGAAAGGGATGGGCTGGGGTCAACACATGTTGCTTACAAAGGGGATGATAACACAGAGGAACCGAGATGTGGATTCTTCCAGAGTTACCCAACAAACCCGGAAACATGCCTGTCTTAAAAGATGTTTAAAAAAAACCTGCAAAGTGGCAACCATGTGTGTTCTGGGGAGAAAGTGGACTGTTTTCCTAGTAGTCCTCTGCAGGGCGATACAATAACATCTGAGCTATTCCCTGGTGCCTTTCCAGGAGGTTGTGGGACCATCAGCTAAAGAGGTGCCCAAGCACAAGGCAAGTTCACTGCAGTCACTTCCAGTTTCACCAGCTATATGGGAGTAATTGCAATGTGAACACCCATCTGCTTTATTTCAAATGTTTTGTGGAAGATTTGACAACCAGAACAACATACACTTACGTTGCTATTTGAGATGGTCCTTCCAATGCCAGTGCTCCCGTTTCTGGCTTTCTTCACAACCCATAATTCCTTTTTTTGTTTCTTTTTGATTCTCATCTACTCAGTTGTCTTAATCAAAACAGAGAAATAAACAGATTGAGTTATTGTATGCCATTTTCATCATTTTAGGTTTCATTGATCTCAGCCTTTATGACCAAGTAAGACTCTTGGAGAGCTGCTGGATGGAAGTTTTAATGGTTGGTTTGATGTGGAGATCAATCGACCATCCAGGGAAGCTGATTTTTGCACCAGACCTTGTACTAGACAGGTAAGAGGAAAAAAAACTTCTCAAGAACACTTCATATTAGTTTGGAAGTGGGGTGAATGGTAAGAGGTAGAGGATTATGTATGGGAGGTGTCGGTTTATCTGACAATTGCCTTCACTTGTATTTGTAACAAAAATCTCTTGAGGTTCCCCATCCTTGCAGGGACTGAAAGGAATGCTAACCAGAAATAGCATTGTTGGTCTTGCCAGCTCTTTGGTTCCATGTGACAGTGTGAAGTTTCTCTGTATTTTTCACATCTTTTATTGGTTTTGTTTCTTTTGGTCCAGGTCCCTAGGTGCTGAAACTGTAGGCACATAAATACAATGCACTACATTGCAAATCAATTTCTTCCAGATGATATATTTTTCTCCCCCAACCCCTCAAAAAAAGCAGACGTACTGTCACACCGTATTTTCATTATTTTAAGTAGCTTTTCTACCCATTTTTTCTTCCCACACCTAGTGCAGACTTCATAAATATCTGTAATAATGAACATTGCAGCACTAGTCAAAGGGATTAAAAAAACCTAGCTTGCCTTTTAATACTGAAACTATCTTTATTAAACTAAAGCAGAACGTTTGCAAGATTAAATATTATTTCTCCATAACAGCATGTACCAGCAGGGAAGAATATAGATTAGTAAGAGTGTTTTTCTCAGGGACCTTAGAAGGATTTGACTTGGGCTTCACATTGGTAAAAAAGTCAGAGAAACAATCTATTCTCTTGGGTAGGTTTAAAATGCCTCTTAACCTTTTCAACCTGGGGAAATGCAGATCTGTACCAGCTCTGTGGCTGGAGCTGAATAATCACCATCATCGTAGATACAAAAAGCAAAACGGGTCAGTAAGAGAAATAAATTTAATTTATGAAAGATATGAAATACATTATTATTATTTGCTCACATAAAACTCAGTGCAAGGACACTCTGTGTTGTTTAACACGATGATAAATTCCTGAAAACGTATGATACATTTAATTACTTGGGAGCTAATATGTGCTGAACAGTGTGAGCTGCTTTGATGCATTCCTTCATCTCCACACGACACGGCAAAGCAGGAGCTAGTGAGCATCTGGGCATGCTGTAATATTAATTTTTCAAAGACATGCCTACATAAAACTGCTCTGTAACTTGACTGTTTTTATCTTAGCTGAACTTCAGGTATATTTCCTGTATCATCTTTGTAGACAAGTACTCCTCCCATGGTTGAGTCTTTGGAAACTGGCAGCTGCCCATCCTTTCCCAAAGCTTAAAATCCTCCTTTGCTGTGAGGAACGCAGGAGCTGGCAATGTGCACCTGGTTAGTGTTATCTGCCCGTGCCTGCCTTGCAGCCCGGAGGCTCAGCGTCTTCTTCTTGGGACCCAGTAGAGAAGTAAAGGTCTTTTAATTCTCCTGCACAGCCTGTCTTGTCTTAAAAACATTACAGGGAAAAGAAACTCATATTCTAGATAATATATGAAGCATTCCTTTAAATACGGTGTTATAGAGTCTAATTGGGTTTTTTTTTAGGTCCAGTAAATGAACACACACACCCCAAAAAGAAAACCCAAGCAAAAAGCAGGGACAGAAACTTCAGTGTTTTTAAATTTGTTGCCTTTTAGGGGTTTTTTTTTGTTGTTGTTGGTTTGGGGTTGGGTTTTTTTTCAGATCAGAAAATGGGACTGTTTCTAATGTGGAGAAATGAAGAAAGTTGCATTTGTTAAACACTTGTAAACATAAAAATAACCAAACCACAAAACCTCCTGCAAAATCTGTTTACATTTAAACACCTTGAAAGTAAAAGGTGCTGGGGGATGGGGATAGAGGTTGTTTAATTCTTTAAAAATGGCTTCTTGTTCCAAGGAACTTAGTTTAGGGGGTCCTTCTACTTCACCAAGTCCTGAGGCGTCCCTCACGTACAAATCATGATGTCACCAGTTGTGGTATTAACTCCTTGTGAAACAAAGCTGGAAATCATTCAACACTGTGGCGATTCAAAGGGATTATCTGGAATTATACTGGCTGTGAGGTTGAAGCTTCTCACAGGAGTAGAGTCATACCTGTGCTCAGTCCTGCATGTGCTTTAAAGAGAAGATCAGTTTCTTAGAGGTGCAGACCTCCTCTACCATTGTGATTTTCAATTTAGGTCTCATGACAGAACTTTCCGCATTCTCCCAAAGATGAAATAGAAAGGCCTTTTGCAGCCTCCTTTGTGCTTTGACTTTTGTCTGGCTGAGTCAGAGATCCTTAATTCTACTTTTTTGGTAACATTTTAAATGTGTTTCCATAGGGACGAGGGGAAATGCGTAGAGGGAATTTTGGAGATCTTTGATATGCTCCTGGCCATGACCTCGAGGTTCCGAGAGCTGAAACTGCAGCACAAGGAGTATCTGTGTGTCAAGGCAATGATCCTCCTCAATTCCAGTGAGTAGATTGCTGACTGATGCTCACCAAATTGTACTTTTAATGTTGAGGGTGGCTGGGAAATCAGCCTCTAAAAATGGTAGAAATATCAAATGAGATAATGCTGTTGGAAAGAGAACAATGGGAAAGGACATCCAACTGCCAGATTGTAAGGACTTTTGCTCAAGAAACTTCTGAGCTATATCATTTGCTCGATTTAGGGTCTATGTCCTGTTGAAAGAACTGCCTGAAAGACCCAAAGTGTGAAACCTCCTCACAAGCTGGGGTTCATGGCCCAGGCTCTGGGTATATTCTGTTCAGTGAGAACTTTTGCTCATCTCTCTGTAGATCCTTCTCATGCCTAAAGTTGTACAGCTCTATAAGCTTGTCCTTAATTCTTAATTCTAGTAAAACTACTCAACTGAATGCTGATTAATTGGTCTTAAATGTTCCTATTTAACAGTAATTAATTGGTAGAAATGATTGAAAGTACTCAGCTGTTCTGCAAGATAAATTTCAGGACAGCAGCTTTGCTTTGCAGCCATTTACACGAGGTAAACAGGAGTGTGTGTTTGCTAGTTTAGGGCAGTAGGCAGTAAAAGAATTTTATTCCCCAGAACATTTTGTAATTACTGTTGTCAAAAAAGCTCCACAACAAAATAATAGCTACCTTTTTACATCTACTGTTTTCAGCCAGGAGCTGCTGAGTGATTCTCAGCCTGGTTCTGAAGGGGAGTAGTCCAGCTGTTATTCCACTCATTTATAGATGGATACCATTATTTAAACAGACAACAAAAGCTCAAAAGCTGCTTTCTTTTTTTTTCTTCTTAAAAAAAATCATACCAACCAGCCAAAACCCTAACAAAAACCAGGTTCATCAGCCATTTTTTCCTCAAAACCTCACCTTTTTAAAAAACCCTCTTCTTTTGCCTCTCCCTGCTCTCCTTTCTTATAACAGTTAATCTTTTCCTCCTAATTTTCCAGCTGTTCTGGAGTTCTGTTCTTCCATAAGTACTTTTGGGGGGATTATTTTTATTTCTTTTTTTTGTTTAGAATCATAGACTGCTTTAGGTTGGAAGGGACCTTTACAGGTCATCTAGTCCAACCCCCCTGCCGTAAGCAGGAATACCTTTAATTAGATCAGATTGCTCAGAGCTTCATCAGGACTGACCTTGAATGTCTCCAGGGTTGGAGGCTCCACAACCTCTCTGGGCAACCTGTTACAGTGTCTCACCACCCTCATAGTGAAAAACTTCTTCTTAATGTCTAACCTAAACCTGCCCTGCTCTAATTTAAAACCACTGCTGCTCATCCTATTGCTACGTACCCAACAAACAGTTCTTCCCCAGCTTTCCTGTAGCCCCTTCAGGTACTGGAAGGCTGCTATAAGGTCTCCCCTGAGCCTTCTCTAGGCTGAACAACACAACTCTCTCAACCTCTCTTCATAGGAGAGGTGCTCCAGCCCTCTGATCATCCTTGTGGCCCTCCTCTGGACCTTCTTCAAGAGGTCCATGTCCTTCTTGTGCTGAGGGCTCCAGATTTGGACATAGTACTCCAGGTGGGATCTCACAAGAGCAGAGTAGAGGGGAAGAATTGCCTCTCTTGATCTGCTGGCCACACTTTTGATGCAACCCAGGATGTGATTGGCTTTCTGTCTGGCAAGTTTTCTTTGTTGGCTCATGTCCAGCTTTTCATCCGTCAGTACCGCTAAGTCCTTTTCCACAGGCCTGCTCTCTATCTCATCATCCCCCAGCCTGTACTGGTAGTGAGGATTGTCCTGATCCAAGAACAGGACTTTGTACTTGTCCTTGTTGAACTTCATGAGTGGCCCACCTATCTAGGTTGTCCTGGTCCTTCTGGATGACATCCTGTCCCTCTGGCATGTTGACCACACCACTCAGCTTGGTGTCATCTGCCCTATGTCTCCTCTTCTTCTTCAATAATGTTCTTGTGTATTTCCAGACCTTCCTTGTGGTGATTTCTTCTATTCTCTCTCCATACCCCTAATTCCCCTTTTTGGCTTTTGCTGACTTGTAAGCTTTCTCACTGTAGGGAAGCTCCATATTAGGGCACCTTTAGTGAGCTGTAGGGAGACCCTGGCAGACTGGGTCTATGAGCAATGTCTTCTCCCTTCCCTAGGTATAGTCACATTTAAAAATGGGGTTTTTTTCCAGCAAGAAGGGATGACAGCGAGCATAATGCTATAATTGATAACAGTTGCTGAAATAAAAGGTACAGAGGGGTTCAAAGGAAAAAGTCCTGGAGAATGGTGAGCGTGTCTGTTCTTGGGACTGAAGGGTCTAAGTCCCACATGTTGTCTTGGGAGGATCTGGGACAATGAGTCATTTTGCAAATTTTGGCAAAGGAATTTAAGTTGGAGCTTAGTGTCATACACAGAGCACCCTTTGTAAGCTATCAGGGGGGCTGGGAATTTTACCTTCTCTAATCCTCTTGAAATATTACATCAGGAAAAAAATCCAGTCATAGGTTTCTTTCCCCTTCCTCATGAGCACAGAATATTTCTTTCTCTCCCTGCTTAGGCATGTTTCCCTTGTCAGCAGAAGAACCTGAAAGCAACAGGAAGCTGCATCATCTGCTTAATGTAGTCACAGACGCCTTGGTGTGGGTTATTGCGAAGAGCGGCATCCCCTCGCAGCAGCAGACGACTCGCCTGGCCAACTTGCTGATGCTCCTCTCCCATGTCAGGCACGCAAGGTAAATCATACAGACTGTGCAGAGCATTAGTGTTTGTTTATGGCAGCAACAGAGCAAGGCCTGAACTCTGGAATGCTCCTGAGGGAATCCCGGTGCTGCTCTTGATCTCTGCTCATTGTAAGCCTTTCCATCCCAGCACAGCTAAATAGGTGATGTTCTCAAGTGCTTGTTGGTGCTCAAACCCACCGTGTTGATATGAAAATGCTGTCTTAACTGTATTACAGTCAATTGTTTGTTATGTACCTGCCTGAAACACTTAATGAAAATAACATGAATCCAGCCTTTCAAAAAATAAAATACAAATCCAGCCCCTGAAACACTTCTGCCCCAAACAAAATCTCTTTCAAAACTGATCTGCAGTGGGGGCTTGGGTGGAGCAGAGTCTGCGGTGAGTACCATGTTTGTCTTAGGCCAAATTTGTGTCCCGAGAGCAACTATTAGGTCTTTTATTCAGGACCACAGCAATTCTGCCCAGTGAATCACACTACTGTGATGCCAAGCTTCTTCCACTTTCCCCATGGGAAGCAGGTCCTCTGCTCCCTGACAGTTCCTGGACCTCCCTGAGTTGCTCGCCTTTGCTTGCAGCACAGCGGACTTGAACAGATGCTTTAACCTTCAGGCTGTTTACAGTTTTACAGTATTACCCAGAGACTGGCTATCCATGAAGAAATCTTGTGTCTTGGCAGTGGAGCTTGTGTCCAGGAGAGCTGGTCCTGGGACCAGGCTGGAGCATGCAAGGAAGAGGTGGGCGTATCTGACTGCGTAGGGGCACTGGAAGAGGGACAGCCACCTTTGCAACAAGCTTCCTGGCAGAGCTGGTGGCAGCAGAAGCTTTGAGCAGCCAGGTTGTAACTAGGGTAGAATTTGAGTGCTGGCCCTGTGAGACCTGCAGCACTACCCAACTCATGGCTCTGATGCACTGCTGTCACCTGGGGTGCCCAACATGGTATGACACCACATCGCTTTTCTTCTGGCACAATGTAAATAAACATTGTGAATCTTTGCATAATTTTTACATTTTCTTATTAAAACAAGAGGTTCTGTGCTGTGCCTGCCTCAGCCGCAGCCCAGAGGCTACTTGTGATGTGTCCCTTTAATTGACTGACCAGTGAGAAGCAACGTGTACTTTGTTATGGAAATAACTGATGCTCTCAGGCTTGATTACCAAATGATACAGGACTCTCAAGAGCTGGGGGCAAAGGGGGGGCCCTACAATTTCTTCTTTGCCATTAACATATTTATAACTCTTGAATTGTAGCAGAACCTCATTTTTCTGACAGTGTTGCCCCCTCTCAATCCAACCCACCAGGTCAGCTATGTGCTGCCTGTCTGCTGCTGCTTCCACCATGATAAATTTATCACTGAGCATGTGCACTTAGGGTTCAATCCCAAAGCCTTGAGTGCAGCTGGAGTGTACGTATGTGCAACGGCAAAGTCAAAAGCCATCTCCTGCTAGTCCAGACCATGGCATGGCCACAGAGAGTTCATGCTAAAAATGTGTCGTCGTACCTTGCTGCCTAACAAATTACTTTTAAAGCCTGTAGCAAGATCTGCCACTGGCCACGCAGGGAGAAAACAAGCTGCTTGGAGCTGGCCAGGGTAATTTGGCCTTCTTATTCAGCCAGGCAGGAGAGGTGGGTAGTCACTGGAGCTACACTTCGTAAGTTCCCCTTTTGTATAAAGCTGCTGTGTGGGGGTCTGCCATGCTTACAGCATCAGAGGGGTTTTTCTGTGATTTCACTCTGGTCGGTACATCTGAATTGTTTTCTGAAGTCAGTTTGTGCTGTGTAAAGCAAATCTTGGTTCTCTAAATAGTGAACCACGCAGCTTCAAAGTGTTGGGATGTCGTTCCTGTTGATAGTGACAAGTCATTTCAGGGACTACAGCAGCCAGCTCCCCTTAACTTCCAATGAAAAAAGGACTCCCTTGAAGTCATGAGCGTATGTTCCTTCTCTGCATTGTTGGACCCAGATTGCTGACTTATTTTCTGTTCTTCTTCACAGTAACAAGGGAATGGAGCATCTACTAAGCATGAAGTGTAAAAACGTGGTCCCAGTGTATGACTTGCTGCTGGAGATGCTGAATGCACACACCCTACGAGGCCAAAGAAAATCCCCAGTCACGCATCCTGAATTTGGCCCATTAGAACAAATGGAGACTGGGGACAGTCTGCGGAATGGGGCAGCCCAGTAATTCTGTCAAGACCTGGAAATGTGAAGCTTGTTCAAAGCTGTGGGAGAAAACAAAGCTGCTGTGATGGGACTGCTCGAGTGTGACCACGTGCATGTCCTCATCTCTTCTAGATTTGCACATTGGTATCTCGGGAAAGGCTTGTGGGATCCACACCGCTCTCTGTGTGTCTGACATGATAATAGCTGCACTTTTATAGTGCCTTTTCTGAGACTCCTCAAAAGCACCTTATGAAATTAAGCCTCAGAACAGTACTACAAGACAGGGAATTACTGCCTCTCCTTTTCAGAGGCAGATGAACTGAGACAGAGAGATAACAGGCCTGGGTTAAGATGACAGCAGTCTGTGTCAGGGCTGGGAGTGAGCACCTGGGTCTCTGTCTCCCAGACTAAGGCTTTTAAGTGCTGACTAGATGATCTCCTCTTTCAGAGTGGGATTGTTTGAAAAGTAGAGCAGCATCCTTTGGGATTTATCTGCTCACTGGGGTGTGCTGGTCCCTGGGCAATACCTGCCATGCAGCTGATCTAGATGAAGTGCCGAGGTACGCACAGTGCAAAGGAGTTTCTTCTATTCTTAAATATGCAATGGCTGCAAGGGCCTTCGTTAGGAGGCCATCCAGAATAGCTTTTCGGGCCAGCTGCGAGCCTCTTTGGAAATGTTAAACCAAGCTTAAGTTTGTATTTTGTGAGCCTGTTCTTAACACTCACATTATTATCTGTGTATGATTCTTCAGTGCTTTAAACAATGACCAAACTGCCTAGATATCTCAGTCATTGCTGACCTTTGAAATGTGTTTCATCTGTGAGATTAACATGTCGGTTTATATATTTATTAATGATGTTAAATCTATTATGATATTTAGGTACAAGAGGTTGCTCTGTGAATATTCACTGTTTGCATTTGTACCTGATCTCCTAATTGGGGCTTGTGAAATGAGCTGGAAGCAAACCATCTTCCCTCCCCTTTTGACGCGCATGGGGGATTATGTCCTGCCCACCCAAAACCTCTTGCAGGGGGTGAGATGGTGGATGGGACGCTAAGCTGGGACCTGCTTTTGCCTGCTGCCCTCAGGTTTGCTGCTGGCTTGTTTTCAGAGTGCATGGCACCCCATGCTGTGCTTGTCATATCTCATACAGGTTCCCTCAAAGAGCAGGGGGTGATGGTTCAGGAGCTTCCTTTGCTTCGTGAGCACGATGACTTCTTTGAGTTTCCCTGACGAGGTGGGTTTAAGCCCTGCGTTGTGCTGATTTCTGCTGCCTCTCAGCTGCACTGAGGAAAAAAGAGAATAGCAGAGAAAACCTGCCTGGTATCCTCAGTGGACAGCAGGATGACATCATTCATTCTGGCAATTGTCAGTATTGCATTTTGATGTGAGCTAGAATTGCAATCACTCGAAATAGATAGGTTTAATTATAATGCACGTGTGTTCTGGGCATTTCAGGTATGGTGAAATTAAATTGGGGTCACACCAAAAGTCTCTTTTGAGCCAATAAATCTTTTGGATTAGGGACTTTGATTAGTATGCCATTTGCATACTTTGCTTATCAGCCAAACCTTTGATCTTGGTGGGTTTTTTTAAAGCCAAGGACAATATTTTTTATAGAAGGGGCATAAAGAGTATTCAGTGAGATACACAAAACTAGTGTCTTGTTTTGATCTTGTACTATAGCAGATGCTGCTGCTGGTCTCAACTTTTACTAGCTACCTTTTTATTGTTTTTAAGGAACTGTACTATAGCAGTGCCCTGCTACAGAAGTGTAACATTTACTACAAAAACAGAAAGAGAGAAAATGTGAGTACAGTCTGGAATTCACAAGTACTTTCGTTCTGAGGGAAGTTTTGCTGTGAAGCAGATGTGTTTCAGTGCTTCTTGGGCCTGTTCACCTTCTGGCCTTGGTGCCTGCTGTATTGTTCTTCTGATTTTCCCCTTCCTGTGTAATCTTTTTGTTCAATACAGTTTTCCACAGCAATGTTTAAGTGATTTTGTTTGTTTTGCTTTAGCAGTGGTGAATTTATGTGCAATCTTGAAGCAAACTTCTTAAAAAGAAAACAGGAAAGAGCGGGTATAAACTGTAAAATTAACTTCTTAAATGGAAATTTACTCTGGACTAACTCTGTAAAAGGGCAATGCTGCAGATTTGTGCCACATGTTGTGATTCATATATGCCATTACTAGTACAGTGCAAATAGGGAGATGATGTGATTTTAACAGATATTTTTTGTCTTGTTGAACATAATTTTATTAAAAGTTACTACTAGTGTTTTAAAATAGGCAAAAGCCAATAGCTGTCGACTTGCTGGATTAATGTAGCACTGTTCATAACTGGAGAAGAAGGTGTGTGGCACACTCGTGGATAAACAGGGCTGTGTGATAAAATGATGGGACAAGGGTGCCTTGCTCCCTTGAGAGCGATGTTGGGTTTATCGTGGGTGTGTATCCCACAGACTCCCTCAGATGCTGCATCCTTGGACCGTGTCCTTGTCCCTGCCAGGCCTGAGCAGAGCTGCCAGGCTGTGTTTCTGTTTAGATATTGGGGGACTCTTCCAGTTTCAGCATGAATGGATCGAGTGCAGGGGAGCTGTGAGGGCAGTGAGGCAGGGAGCAGAGCGGGATGGTTTATGACTTTCCCCCACTGCTCTGCTGCACGTCAGCTCCTGCTGCCAAGCCAGGACTGGCTGTTTCTGCCTGAAGAAATGATGCTGCAGCTCTGGGATGTTTGCAGAGGTGAGCAACCTTGGTTCATGCAGGAGGGCCAGTGCCCATGGGTTTAAAAACAAAACAAAACTAGGAAAAGCCTTTTTCCTCTTAAAAAACAAAACAACAACCTTTTTCCTCTTAAAAACATTCTGAGGTTCCTCTCCTGTCTAGAACTAAAACCAAATCATAAAGTGACCTTGATTTTTTTTAAAGAAACGTGCTAAGCCTTGGAGCATTTCAGGCAGGTGAAATGCTTTGCCTCCAGGAATGTGAGACCTTTCCCACACGTCCATCTTCTGGCAAATTACCTGCTTGTAGTGCTGTAATGTTGCCAGTCAGGGAGGAGAACATGGGGAAAAGATGTGTTAGAATGTTCTCCCTTGAGACAGTGCCTGACAGGTGGGCTGCTCCTATAAAATGTGTAGCAAACCAAGACAAGTAGCACTTAAAGTGGGTTGGTTTGGTTCTTTAAATACACATATTTACATGATAATAATAATGTGGAAAGTGCTGGAAATGTTTTTCCTGAGGGCCTGCAGACTCTGGCAGACATGTCCATGAAGTGAGCCCAGAGAAAGCTGCCTCTTGGTCTTATTTAAGCTGTCACTAGTGATCAGCTTCTTGGAAGGTAAGAATTTTTGTTTTCTTTAGACTTTATCATAGAATCACAGACTGGTTTGGGTTGGAAAGGACCTCCAAGCCCATCTCATTCCAACCCCTGCCATGTGCAGGGACACCCTCCACTAGCCCAGGCTGCCCAAAGCCCCATCCAACCTGGCTTTGAACACTGCCAGGGAGGGGGCAGCCAGTGCCATCTTCTACCCTTCACAACTGAGAATTCCAGCAGGGCATGATCACTGCATCCCAGGCTGCCTCCAGTCTTAATCTTTCCAGTAAGTTCTTCTGCACTAGTGAGCAAGAGGTCCAGCAGTGCCCCTCCTCTGGTCGGGCGCTCTGTTGCCTGCACTAGGAATGCCTGCAATTTGCTGAGTGGCTTTCCCAACAGATGTCTGGGTGGTTGAAGTTCCTTGGTCAGGATCAGGGCTCCGAAATGTCACTTAAAATTGCTTTCAAAAGATTCAAATTGCATAAATATCAATTGGCACAAAAGTTCCACGTGGAAGCTCGGCCTGAGGGTGCCGAGTATTGCTAATGGCCATGGCCAGGACTGGGGCTTTGAAGGCACAATGCTGCTGTGGTTGCCGGGTGCACTGATGGCTGCGGGGCCTAACTGTATAGAAAGCAAGGCCGAGCTTTTCCCATTAAGCTGGACTCAAATGATTTTTAAAAGCTGGCCCAGTGTGCCTGCTTTTGTGCATCCAAGGTTGTTCCTTTGACTGAATAATAGAAAATAGTTGTGCAGTGATGAAAGAGCTGCTCTTCCCTAGGGTGTGCTTTAACCCACGCACATTAAAAATGCAGCTGTGAGTATGGGTCTATTTTGATCTTTGCACAGTGACCACATGGCAAAGATCAATGGCACTCTCCCTTCCCTGCCTTCCCCACCAAGATAAGTGCCTGTGGGTAACAAGTTGCTCTTACTTTGAGAGCTGAAGCTGAAAGCCACGTATGGGTTTGCATGGCTTTGTCTGAGGTGCTGTACAGTGAGTATGGCCAAAGGGCCTGCCGCAGGAATTCCTGGTTTGTAGGGCTGAGCACTGACAGACGTGTATCNTGACAGTTGATCAGCTCCTGGCAGCCTGCTGTACCTGTACCGGGACTGCGGCCTGAAAGTGGGAGATGCCAGAGAAGTTCAGAGTCTGCACAACCAATAGGAAGTACCAGACTATTTCATCATCAGAGCTGGGCTGAAAACTACTGACATAAGTAAATTCTCTCAGCCCCTATAAACAGCAATTCCAAGTGAGGGGGATTACAGCAGGCTGTGAACAGCATTGC
>VZTU01032313.1:0-42142 GCA_013400835.1 Zapornia atra | reverse complement strand
CACAAAGGCCTAATTAAAGCACTTCATGCTTTTGCAATTTTTTTTTCTTTTTGTCCCATCCCACAACCACTGTAAATCCTGCCTTATGACTTCTTGTCAGCTTAATACATGGGGACAAAAATGCATCAAATGCTTGAGTAAACTAGGTTTTATGGTGTTTGCAAGATTATGACAGGATTTATTGCTTGAGGAAAGTGGATCATCCACTTTCCTTTGTGGGTGATTTGCATTACAAACATCTCTTCTTATATTACAAAAGCAGAATTGAAATCCTGTGCCAAGGAGCTGACTTCCAGCCTGTCTGGAAGTACAACATTTCTTCCCTGAGGTATTTTCTCTCTGTTTTCATTTCTAAGACTTTCAAAGACTTAACATTCCAGTGGATCAAATGTGCATCACACTGAAACCAACTATTTTTTTTTTTTATTATTGTTCTGGTTTTAGACTTTGCAGATGCCTTTGTCAGAAGTTCCTATTTTGGCCGTGTTACATTGAATTGCAGATAACATTCAGGACTGGGCCAAGGTACATGTGAGGGGAGTTTATTTTGGGGACTCCTTGCTACCTTGTGCCAAGTTTCAGAGCATGGGACTTTGAGCAATTCCATGACTGAGAACAAATGCATAATGCAAGTGCAAGTAACACCTCACTGTCCATTCTGAGAGAGCTAATTGTCATTGCATACGGTGTTTTGCTATAAAAAATTCAGACATAACTCTCCTGGTTAGGTTAGAGCTGTTTATGCTTCTATTTTGCAAATATTTATTTGCATACGCAGCTTTAGTAGTTACTTCCATAAAATTATTGCAGATCTGTAAAATTTCTGGAGCTATGCTATTCTTCATTTATTAGCAAAGCCATCTTCTCTCCACTTAGGGTTTTTTTCCCTGTCACACCATCATGAAAACAGACCTTTTTCAACTGCACTTGTCATTTACTGCTTACCACACGCTTCATAATTTATTTTTTCTGGGTTATCCTCTTCTGGCTCATGGTGATTTGGTCCCCTTGTTGGGGGGGGGGGGGGGGGGCGGAAATACCACTTTAATATCATTTGTAGGAGAACTTTCTGAGCAAAATAAACATGACTATGAGACTCTTGAGTTAATTCAGTGAAATAGAGGAAATACCCTTTCTTTCTCTTATGTTCCACACTCCCACTTCTTTCCTGGAGAGTAAGGGGGAAAGAGCCAAAGGAGAGAAACAATGTCTAATGGAAGAGAAACAGGTGTGTGCAAACATGCATGTCCATAAGTAAAATAATAACAGTATGTTTAAAAAAAAAATCCCCAAATTGTTAGTCAGCTGTAGATTTAGGGATTTAGGACCTTTCTTGAAACACAACATAAAAATGATTCGGTTATTGACATCTATATTTCTAAGTACCTCATAGCCCACTGAAAGGGAATTTAACTGTAGGCTGAATGACTTCATGTCAAGTCATTAGAATTAAAATAATTAAATTAAAAATTTTAATGCAGATTTCTCTTTCAAATCTACTTTCTGCACATAACTGTTGGCATTTCATTGGTTATATATGGATCTTTGTGGAAGTGTATGCTTTCTTCTCTGTCCATAAAATACAGTAAAGCCAGAGTTCATCTTTGCTCAGTGAATATTTTACATTTTATTTGTTGTGTTCAACATCCAGAACAAGCCAGCCATAGGAGCTCAAGAATAGTGATGTGCTTAGGAGTGGTATTTTCATATGCAACACTGGCCTACCACTGTTCCTATTTATTTCAGCAGTGAATCAAGGCCAAATGACTTTTTAAATACTGCTAACATGTTGTTTTCAATACTGTAATTCTTGAGCATTTCATTCATCCTCCTTGAAATTGCATCTCTGTGTTACTTTGCTGACCTGTCATTTTTAGCCACCCCTCAGCTACTTTCAAATCATTCACTATATATGCAGTAACATTTCTTTCTGCTTCAGTCATCTTCTCTTCTTATATCTAGTGTAATTAATATTTGTTTCCAGCAAGAAATGAAATTATCATCTAATGCATGGAGCAGCTCCTCTCTGAGGAAAAAATATATAGAACACTGCAGTTGGGAAAGCAATTGAAATGGTATATGACAGAGGTACCTAAAATTATGAACAGTATGAGGAATGTGAATTAGGAACAATAATTCATTGTTTCTTGCAATACAAGATCTATGGGGAAGCAAATGAAATCTTCAGGGAATACTGTTTCATATTGTGCATAGTTAAAGCAGGAAACTCCCTATCACAGGAAGTTGCTAAGACGCAAAACAAAGTATTCAAGAAAAATTAATGGAAAAAAATAATATGGAGGGCTAATAAACCCCAGATGCTGGAAACAATTCTATATGATTTTCCTAAGCCACAGACTGGGACAATGGGAGGATGTAAACTGAGAAGTCTATGTGTTCCTAAGCATTTGGACAGTGAGATGGTCTGAGTCGCTAGAGACATTCTTTTATGAGTGTTTTAAAATTTGAAGTACTTAAGACTTTGATTCTTTCCATTATAATACTATAAATGGCAATTTCTTATTTGGAATATGGTAAATACACTGCATTTCTTGTGTGCCAAAGAAACATCAATTAGCATACAGATGTGTGTCACCTAGTACATACTGTTTTTCACATAGCACATGCTGATAGGGATGAAGAAGTGAATGACAAATATGACTGAATATGTGAGTAAAATACTGAACATAAGATTCTGTAAAACTTGATAATTTAGAATTAAAAGGTCTCACTCTGAACTTAAGATCCTTGGTGCTTTGCAAGGAAGAGAATAAATGTTATTGCAAAACAATGGGACTGTGAATGAAGAAATGAGAATTCTCAAGATTTGAGTGGAATTAACATTCTAAAGATTTTTTTTTAGAATTAAGTTCTTGTATCTATTCATAATTTTGGATTAAACTTTTCAAATGCAGTAGTCCACTTGTGATTCTATTTTCTTGCCTGTTCTATGACACATCCGTTAATATCTGAGTTATGGGATGTTTAAAAAAATTTGGCAAAACAAAGTCTTGAGTATGTGTAAACTGGATTCGGAGAAAAATGTCTATTTGAGGTCATTTGGGAACAGGTCAAATATTGCAGTACACACAAGTGGATGTTGTCATGTTGACTTCAACAAGAAGCAGAAATGTAAATGATATGAAAAGAAACCTGAGCACTAAAATATGAAATTATTAGTTCTTACATAAATTTATTCTCTATTTCTGCTTACTACTTTAAATTTTAGATGAAAAATAGAGAAGTATCAAAATTTTCTTTTTTGTAAATGATCTGATACATGGTGATAGTCTGGGGCTCTAAAATCAGTTTCTGACTTTGCCACAGGGCCGACTTTGGTTTTGGCAAGTCTGTTGCTGTCTCTGGGCATGATTTCTTCAGCCTCAGGGTAAAAGTCTTTCCTTGATCTGTCTTTCTTTTTGTGCCTCTAAATCGCTCTGAGGAGGATCTGCTGTCCTCCACAACAGTACACATAGCCCAGGGATGTTCAGCACTGTTGAGCAGTGGACCACCATGCACTGTTACAGTGACTAATCTATACTATCTACCAAAAAGACCCAAAATAGGACCGCTGAACTGCTCTTTTGAAGTGCTTTTTAACTTTTCACTAATTATTAAGCACAACTTTACAAGTGCCTAGGAAACAGATATCTGCTCTGTAACCTTTTGAGGTTAGGTGAGAAATATTACGAAAAGTGATGTCAAATAGAGTATTCTAAAGCCCTGTATTGTGACATAACTGTAGTCAATTAAGAACGTGAAAAGCAGGTGGATTATCATTCTATGAAGTATAAGATGGCTTAAGGAGGGGGCAGGAAGGATTTCATGACATGTTGGTAGTTGCTGAAATTATCCAAAAGGCTCAACCACCAGAAACAGTCTTTGGTGAAAAGGAACTCACACCTTAATTATTAACAGTAGAAGCTGTTCAGAACTTGCCTTTTGGTTATGAAATCTGATCTCTCACATGTACCCACTGTCCCTCAAATTCTCTGATTATCTTCCTGACCACTATCCAGCTATCCTTCAAACTGTCCAACTGTTTGAATAAAGTGGGACAGAAAACTTGAAATACCTGCTCTTGATCTCAAAATCCAAGTTAGGCTTTTCAGAAGAATGTATAAATCCCACAGAATCATAGAATCACAGAATGGTTTGGGTTGGAAAGGATCACAAAGATCACCTCGTTCCAACCCCTCTGCCATGGGCAGGGACACCCTCCACTAGACCAGATTGCCCAAAACCTTGTGGAAACTTGAATGCTGCCAGGGGTGGGGCATCCACAACTTCTCTGGGTAACCCCTGTCAGTGCTTCATCACAATCATAGTGAAGAATTTTTTCCTAATGTCTAATCTTAATCTACCCTCTCTTAATTTAAACCCATTACCCCTTTTCCTATCACTACATGGCCAGCTTTCCTGTAGGACCCCGGCAGGTACTTGAAGGCAGGTACTCTAATGACAACCTGTTTTAGGGTTTAGTCCTGTAGTATTCAAGTAGACACAATTTCTTGGGGTGGGGCCATGAGGTGTACTTTGACAGGATTGAAGGACAGATACTAAATTAAACAGCTGTTTCTGGTTCAGGGCTGTCAAGAACATAGTGATTCATTTCAAGAGGTCTGAGCTACCTTGATGAATGAAGTGATGCTGGCTGTTTCACCTTCCAATAAATTGAACTCTGGCCAGCTTTCCTGGATAGTAGGATTAAAAGAGCTTGAAACTGTTTTCTATGAATTATGGCTCACCGTTACAGTGAAGAGATCTGTAGATCACAGTTTAAAGGAAATGAAGAAACCAGTGATGGAATGACGAACTAAAGCACCACATAGTGCTGGCCAGTTCTTGGTAGGAGAGCTCATGTTACTTTAAGCACCTACCAGACATGAAAAACACACACAAAATAACTGTTATTTTTATAAATCCATAAGAGAATTCACAGGATAATGAAATCTTCCCATCTTAACCAGCTTCAGCATGTGAAAACAAATCGTATTTCACCAGGAATACAAAATGCAGTTAGACAGCTCAGGGATGGGTTGACCTTAAAGTAACAGAGCTGTGCTGCTTCATGGAAAAAATGTCTTTCTTTGGTGCAGATTCAATGCTGTAGGAAGAAGCCTATTCCATCCTTTAGACAAAACAGGAGCATAGTATTACTGTCTTCCACAGATTAAACACTCATACTAGAAAACTTCATGATTAATATAAAGTGATTGCTTTAGGTTTGGGTTTTTGTGGTGGCTGAAGCAGCTCACAGGCTCAAACAAAACCTAGTATCTTAAATGCAGAATGTGATACCATGAATAGCACTGATCCTGCTCAAAATCTGCAGCTGTCTAGAAATGTCAGAAATTCTCAGTTAGCAGGTAAGAAACCTGACATTCAGCGACCACACATACCATTAAAATATCTTAATGACTGACTATCAGAAATTTGTAAATAATTTGCAAATTCATCTCTCAAATAACATAGAGGTCAAATTTCCTCATTTTGGAGTAAAACATTCAGTAGTTCTTCCCAGTGCTTGTCTGGCTATACCAAACACATAAATGTACGCATGTAAAATACCCTTAGAATCATAGAATTGTATAATCATTTTTGTTTGAAAACATCTTTAAGATCACCAAGTCCAACCATTAATCAATACTGCCAAGTTTGACCACTAAACCATGTCCCTAAGCATCACATTTGCATGTGTTTTAAATACCCCACTTTTCTCAGCTGCTTCTCATAAGACTTATCCTCTAGACCCTTCACCAGCTTAATTGCTCTTTGGACACACTCCAGCACCTCGATATTTTTCTTGTAATGGGGGGTCCAAAACTGAACACAGTATTCAAAGTGCAGCTTCACCAGTGTCCAGTACAGGGGCACAATTGATTCCCTACTCCTGCTGCCCACAGTATTTCTGATACAAGCCAGGATGCTGTTGACCTTCTTGGCCACCTGGGCACACTGCAGGCTCATCTTTAGATGGCTGTCACCCAACAGTCCCAGGTCCATTTCCTCTGGGTAGCTTGCCAGCCATTCCTCCTGAAGTCTGTGGCATTGTATGAGGTTGTTGTGATGCAAGTGCAGAACTTAGTACTTAGCCTTATTGAACCTCATAGAGCTGATCTCAGCCCATTGATCCAGGCTGTCCAGATCCCTCTGTAGAGCCCTCCTACCCTCAAGCAGTTCAACACTGCCACACAACCTGTTGTCATCTGCAAACTTACTGATAGTGCACTTGATACTCTCATACAGATCATTGATAAAGATATTAAATAGAACTGGCCCCAGTACTGAGCCCTGGAGAACACCACAACTTTTTGGGTCTGGCCATCCAGACAGTTTTTTATCCAGTGAAGCATACACACATCTAAACCGTGCACAGCCAGTTTCTCCAGAATGATGTGGGGAATGGTAACAAAATCTTTACTAAAATCTAGGCAGACCACATCCACAGCCTTTCCCTCATCCCCTAAGTGGGTCATTTTATCACAGAAGGAGATCTATCTAGTCAAGGAGGAACTACCTTTCATCAAAACATGCTGACTGAACCTGATATCCTGGTTGTCCTGTGCGTGCCGTGTGATGGCACTCAAGATTATCTCCTCCATAGCCTTCCCTGACACCGAGGTCAAACTGACAGGCATATAGTTCCCTGGATCCTCCTTCCAGCCTTTCTTGTGGCTGGACATCATATTGTCTAATCTTCAGTCAACTGGGACCTCCATGTAAATCAAAAAGAAGCAGCCCTGACATTAGACTAATCTTAAATTTCTAGCAGTAAGATTATCCGGAGGTGCTTGCATGATTTAGGGGAAATTTTTTCTTCAGCTCATAACCACCACAGTTGCATATGATTGTGCAAACATGGTTTAAGTCACTGAAGTTGTTTGGTGCAGTTGCTTCTGCCTCTTGCTCCTATAGGGTGCTGTACTCCTGCTTAACCTGATCACATGAAGGCCAGATGAACTGTGTGAGACCATGCTATAATCTGTACATAGCAAACATTTCCACATGTTCTACAGTCATGCAGTTACCCTCAAAAGCTCTTCTTCACAAATCACTTGTACAGAGTTCCTTTACAACTACCAAAAAATGCCATCTTTCCCTCCATTCCCCAATTTTTCTCTCCTAGATCTCCAGGGTATCACTGAGAACATGTTAATTCTGTCAAATTATCCATTTTGACTCCTCCTATTGGGAAATTTTAACTATCCTTTAGTTGGCTGCATTCCACTGAAAGTTGTTTCTCTCCCCTGATGTCATCCTGCTTTATCAGTTCTTCAACTCCTGTTTCCTCATTATTTTCCTTCCTTTACTTCTGCTGTAAATTTCTTCAATTTACTATGGAGGACAACCAATTTTATTTATTTACTTATTTTTCTATGCATTAACAATACTTCTAATAATTCCCAAATATACCTCAGGTCATGTTACAGTGTAATAAAACCAAATTGATAATTTGGTTTCCTAGTTATTCTAAATTACTGACAGTGCTGTGCTCCAACTTCCAAATCAAATGCCAAGATACCAGAACAGAGAGAATATATACCTCATCTCCTTGATCAAGTCCATCTTCCCCCTGAATTTAGATGAAAACTGGAAATGCAGTAGCAAAACTACAGAACTCCTTAAACAGTGTCTGGAATTGGATGGCTTCTATAGATTTACTCTGGTGCACAGTGATTACTGTCACAGACTCCTCCGTGGCTGTTTTCAAATTTCACTCAAGATCCCTGAAAGAAAAGCTGAATGTTTGTTTGCAGAGAAGTAATATACATGCTATATGCTGTCTGATTTGCTAAAGAGGTAGGATGGTATTAATGAGAAAGCTATGTTGTTCCTGGTCTTCACTGCATCTGTTTTAAATCTTTTGGATATGAAGAAGGAGCAGGAACCTTTTTCTGTGAGAGAGAGGTAACAGGACAGTTTCAGACAACCCTTCAGGAAAAGGGCAAATACAAGTAGATGGAGACATAGCCTTAAGAAAAATAGCAGTTCAAATTAATACTAGAAGGCAGCTGTTGCTCTTTATGTTGCTGTGTCCTCCTTATCTTTCCTGAGAAGTCTGAAAAGTGTTTTTTCTTGTCACACTTACCTAAATTGCCTCCTACCTTCACTGTTAACAGTCAGGTCCTACAGATAAGTAAGAATCAGGTCTGAGAGATCACTCTAAGTAGTGTTCCTCTCTCCAATTTCTCCATAAAAAATGGCTCTCAATAGCAGGAACCCACTGGAGGGTCTTTGCTACTTGATTGCATTCCCAGCAGATCCAGATATACTTCATTCCAACCTAGTCTCACCCTTTAAATATTCTACTTGCTCAAGAAAGTAACATAATTCCCCAGATCTCTCTACCATAACGGTCTGAAGTAAAATCCTACCTACACAGAACCTTTTTCTTTTTCCCTTTTGTATGACTGTCCAGATGTTTCACACTTCAGGGTGTATATTCTTGATACACAAAGATAACTAATGATTGACTAATGTATTCCTGCTCCTAATTCAGTATCTATAGTAACAGCCATGCTTGTGGTCCACTAGTGCTACTAGTCCTACAGGACTGACTAAAAGATACAGGCCACTTTGATATCTATAAAGTAGAAATTTCCAATTTACAGGGACAGAAATGTGTTTGGTTAGGGCTTAGGCACAGTTTAATTTAGGGTTAAATGTACTACCTTGCTTTGCTAACAACTCTACCTTTGAAGAAGAGCAGAAGGACTGATAAAGAGCATGCTTTGCTAAAGAGTATCCCTGGAGAAGAGTTGAAAGACTGATAAAGTGGAAACATCCTGCCTCGGCTAGTGCCAGAGCTGGGGCATTTCCAGAGAGGCCTGAAGGCATCAAAAATCCACACTAAAGGTGACAGGGGGAGTTCGATAGCACCTACCCAATTAAAGGACTATGCAAACTATATTTCCACACCCCCCACCCCCAAGGAGTATGTGTGCTAATTTGAATATGCTTGACCAATTGTAGATTATGTGGCAATTACTAACCAATTAGTGTAAATTTAGGTGGGTTTTTCTAATCATGCAAGAAGATGAATATTTTGTAGATTGTGTGTTCTGGTGTGTTGACTTTGTGGAATTACCCCCCAGTACCCATCCCTGCACAGATACGGAATAAATCCAATACCTCTGCTCTGTGTGTATATTGGTGTACTGCACACTGAGTATCAATACTACTTTTGGGACAACAATTTCAGTATGGAATTTCTACCGCAAACATCAGTCTATTACTACAAATTGCAGTAAAATGAGTTAAAAGCAATTATCTGTTATTGCTTTCTACAGGCCTATTACCAAAATTTATTTGGGCAAACAGATCTGTTTTGAAGCTGGAGCCGGAAATTAAATGAATGGCCATACATCTTAAACCACAGTTTGAATTGTCAGGCCTGGTAATGCACAAAGCTGTCTCTGCTAATGAATATGGCATGGCCTTTGTGGAGTAATAGTAGTAGTCTTGTTTTTTATTCCTATAAAGAAATGACTAATACTAATAAACTAGCATAAATAATACCAACTAGCAACAGCACCAATGCTTTCAGAACAGAAAGTGAAAGTAAGCACAGTCGAGAGTGGTATTGAAATTGGTTGTTGAGTACTTGGTCACAGGAATGGCACCATCACTGTTCCTGATTGTGCTGCGTCAGTTCTTGAGCTGTGCACTTTGAATTTGCACCGGTACACTGCTTCCTGCAAATGGATGCTTCCCTCTTGCCATCTGCTCTCCTGGTTACATGTAACATACTGGGATTTTGCCGAACATGCAGCAGGAAATGCAGGAGGCATGGCATTATACAAGTCACAACCTTCCTCTCACACTCTGGACAGTGTTTTAAAAACTTCTAGAATTTCATTTTGCCTACCAAAGATCAAGCACACATAATATGTCTCAATGCTATAAATGCTAGTAAATTTAGAAAGAAGGCTCAAGGGCTTCAGCCACCCCTTAATACTCTCTGTTGCTGCATGTTCTCCCACTCAAACTACAAGGCTGTGCAGTCTCTTGTTCCTTTTGCTCTGCCCCATCCACATCTGCATCTAGCCCTTCGTATCACAGCCAAATTCTCAGCAAAAGATCTGTAAGTTCTAACCCTATTTCTTTCAGCTTCCAGTAGCATATGACATGCTGATTTGTGAGAGACATTGTTGAAAAATGCAATGTGACAACTAGCTGACTTAGGCAATTAACTCCAGCTTTCATCTATGCACGTAAGCTTCTCAGATACTGACTGCTGCTTTGGAAACACAGCCAAGTGGTTAGCACTCATGAAATATTCTGCAAGTTGAGAAGTGTCTTGGTAAGAGTGACATATTTTTGTTGTGATTGTTATGGAAGTACTTTTGTATGCTGATCTTCATACAGCTGGAGGACATGTTGGTATCTGCAGAACTCTAATGACAGCTTGTGCTCTTATCTCCTGCCTCCCATGTTATTAATATAAACAAGCAAAAGTTTCTGTAGACAGAAGGGCTCTCAATTATTAGAAATTTTACTATGCTATCCAGAAAACAGCTCCATGAGATCACCCAAATTGTTTCATGACAATTTGGCAGATATCTAACTCAGAAGAGAGGAAAAATTTCTGTAAAATTTACAGCAGGAACTTGCAAAGCTGTATTTCTTAACGACAGAGCTGACTCACATTTATTCATTACTTAGTCCTTATGGTGGGTTGTTACTGGAATTCAGTCCCAGATGGCAGGTTAGCTGCAGAAAAGTGCTCTATATTTACAATGCTGATGAGACATGCAAAAGTGAAATGGTTTATTAGGAAAGCAGGGTATTCCTTAGACCTGCATAGTCAAAAGTGTAACTTTCAGCATCTTCCTTTACAGACAGCTGCATCCTGCCACATCTTTGGCTGAAGACATCTTATTTATTCAACTTTTCGAGTAATACAAAAAAGAAAGGACAAAGAAAAGGGGGGAAAATAAAAGATAGCAAAATATTTAGATTATTTTTTTTAGTCAGACTCCCAAACTGAATGTGACAAAGACAATCCACAAAACCAATTAACTGATTTACATTTGATCTGTTCTTTCCTGTGCAAGGGCTTTGGGGTTTAAAAGAGGTGCAGAATTAACAAGTCTTTCATGCTGAAGTTTCTGATTGAAAATAGTTCCCAGAATTCAAACAGTATGCCAGATACTATCCTGGTCTTTCAAAAGAAACTTCTATCTTCAGGGCCTAGGAGAGTGTTGCATGTGCTTCTGTGCTTCTGTGGGAGAAACTGTCAGAGTCATGATATTGTTCCAACAGGTGTCAAATTCCCTATAGGCCTTATCATCATGTATAATTCCTGACTGCAGGTTATCTGTTGACACAGCAATAGATGCTTGCTTACAGAATCAGCAAGAGCTACACAAGGAGCACAACAGATAGCAACAGCTAATGCCACAGCAACCAACTCACCTGTACACTGTAGAAACTCTCAACTCATGGCTGACCAATCTGTTGCTATAAGTACAGCCTTGTTCTTCACCACTCCTAGCCTCTACATACCCAGATACATGTCAGTCTTGCTGCCAGTTCACTACTCTCTTTGCCACCCCAAAACCAGAGTCAGCTTGTGCTGGAACACATTGCCTCAGCTTATTCAGCCATATCCAAAAAAGGTGTAGCCCTGAGAAGCTGGTCCTCTCTCAACCTATGCATACCACAGAAAATGGTGGGAGAAAAGGATGAAAACGATAATAAAAAAAAGATTAAGCCTGAATCCCTTCAGGACAATAAGGGAACCTACTGAGGCAGAGCAGTACAAGAACTTACTAGAGAACTTCTTCCACTTATAGAAGTCCTTTCTTCTCCACCAGAAGCATGGCCTCTACAATCCGGGAACTGAGTTATCTCTGCCACTTCAGGAGCACTCATCATCATGCTTTAGTTATAAAAGCAGTACTTTGGGTATTTACATGTTACCCAATTTTAGAGCAAAATTAAACACTATTAAAAGGTCTGTGTCTTTGACCATGGTAATTCAAGCTATTCCATCTGTGCAAAGCTTCATCCTAATTAGGTCTTTATTTCAATCAAATATCTTCTCTCGATTATCTTCATGAACTTCATCTGTCAAATTGAGAGTGGGCTGTCTCTGCATTTTCTGTACTCTGAACAATAGACTATGAGTAACTATTCAAATAATGCATCATTTGTAGCAACCCCAAAATACTAGTGCATGGCAGAAGTAATTAATGTTTCATACACAATAAGTTAAAAAGTATTAGTTTATGTATTTAATGAACACATGCAGGCAGGGTATTGATTACCATCAATTAAAGTTTTCATCAGACTAGGTACAGTTTTCAAATGCATTAATAGTTTTAGTCTTTTTTTTTTTGGGGGGGTGGGGGAGGTAGAGGAGTGGGGTTTGTTTGTTTGTTTCTCCCTGAAATGATATAGGCTTTGAATAACCAAAATTAAAGACCTTTTAGAAGATTCTGGCTCTTCCTTTTAAAGAAGTGATCTTACTTTTAGTGGCCATTTTAATCCTTACCTCAGTAACTCCTTCAACATGGATACAGGACTGTGCTTTGAGACACTTAAGAATATGCTGGCAAAACACAGTGACTCATAGTTCAGAGATGCAGGCCACCTCAGAGGATTCCTCAGTGTTATCCACACAGTGCCACACAGTGCCACCCTAACTATGCATGGAAATAATACGGAGAAATTTGCTTAGACAGAGCTGACTTTGGTAACAAGAATCTGTGTACCCTAGAAAGCAAATGCCAGAACTTGGCCAGACATGCAGGTGGGAAGCTGAGGAAGTGAGGAAAGCCAGCTCAAGCCAGCTGGGCTGATGAGCATATCTGATAGATGCAGAAATAAACCCTTTCTCTGCTCTACTTCCTTGTGCTGCTGGTACTTACCATACAGGGTAAAATAATGTTTTTCAACAAAGTAGTCTTATGGGTTTGTCCTATAAATATTTAGTTTCTTCCATCAACACAGTCCATATGTATGCTTCAACATAAGCATATGAGATTTCTATGTATCAATTGCTGCTTTTTATTTATCTCTAAGATCAGTGTAATAATCAAAAGAGCAGTAGTGTAACTTACATGAAAAAGCCAAAGCCACAAGATCTGAAAGAACAGTTAGCTCTAGTTTCTAGTGAGGAAGAGCTGAGCAAAGTCACATCTAGGATTTTGAAAGAGATCTAAAAAATCTAAATGCTAATTCTCACTAAAAGTTAGAAATAACTGAATGATGTATTTACCAAGGCAACTGTGGAAGTTTTGCCATCTGTCCCCTATCTTTGTGATCTCTACTGTGCTACTACTAAAGTATGCACACTTCACACCTATGACTGAACTTTCTTAATATCATTATGGTGCTTTTTCAGTCATAAGAGAACTGGAGTGGTCCCTTAAAACATAAAGCTGTCAGTCAAGATTGAAATATCTTAATAAGCTCGAATGTAATGTTTAAACAGAGAATGAACTGAAGACAGTGACCAGAACCTTGGATATTTGCTTAACATTAGCAGCAGAAGAACAGAAATAAATCTCTCTGGAAGAGTTTTGATATGACATTAAACATGACCTTTTAAGTAACTGATTGAAATGGGATTCTTTAAAAAAAGAAACTGAAATATACAAAATGTCAAGTTAAATACTGTATCCATTGATACTGGTCTCATTCAGTTTAAGAATCTCTCTGCTTTCCACAGCATATTATGCTGTGTTTTCTTTAAAATGCTCTGCATCTAAAGCAATAGTCAGAAATGTATTTTCTCCCACCGGTATCATAGGTTACTAAGGCATGCCAATGCAAAATCAGATAATAGATAGAAGATTTCTGATGGAAGTGGAAGCAAATAAAATCATGACCTGCCAGGAATTACCTAGGGAAAAAGCAAGAGGAACTAAAGAAATGTCAGGTGTCCTGTTTTCCCACATAGCGCCTGGCATTCCCAGCCCATGAATCCTTATGTTTCCCAAACACCTTTGCTATCAGATCAGCATTCTGTACAGCCCTGCTGAGCGCTGTTTGTTAAATTATCCCCTCAACCAGTTCTCTACAAAACAACAGATTTGAAAGGCTGGAGTCCCCTAGGTTAAAGACTACATTTTCAAAGAGTACCTCTTTGCTGATTTAAAGGATTTAAAGGACTGAAACTTGCCACTTGTAAACTGCATCCCAGAGTCTGATCTTTCAAAAGCCGTCCAACAAAATACAGGATAAAATCACACTATATGTCTCAATTCTCCTTTAAAATACCTCACTCTATGTGCAGTGCATCTCTGTCCACAGAATATGGTAGTAAGTACCAGAAGCAATGTTTTTTCTTTCTTTTTGCTTTTACAATTTTTTTCTCTTTTCCTTTTTGTATTTTTTTTCCTCTTTTCTGTTTTCTCTTTTTTTTCCTCACAGACCATTAATGACCATGGTTTGGTAACATTTCCACAAAATCCAAAACTTGTTCTTGTCCTTGTTGAACTTAACGACGTTTGCACAGACACAACTATCTAGTTTGGCCAGGTCCCTCTGGATAGCATCCCATCCCTCTGGCATGTTGATTGTACCACTCAGCTTGATGTCATCTGCAAACCTGCTGAAGGTGCACTCAGTCTACGTTGTTCATGAAGATATTAAACAACACTGGTCCTAGTACCCTGAGGGATACCACTTGTCACCCCTCTCCATTTGGATGAGTCGTTGACCACTACCCTCTGGATGCAACCGTCCACCCAATTTCTTATCCACTAGACAGTCCACCCATCAAATACATATGTCTTCAATTTAAAGAGAAAGATGTTTTGGGGGACCATATCAAAGGCCTTACAGATAGATGTCCAGATACGTGACATCCATTGCTCTTCCCTTGTCCACTAATGTAGTGACTCCATTGTAGAAAGTCACTAGGTTGGTCAGGCAGGACTTGCCCTTGGGGAAACCATGCTGGCTGTCTCAAATTACCTCTCTGTCCTCCAAGTGCTTTAGCATAGCTTCTAGAAACATCTGTTCCATGATATTCCCAGGCACAGAGGTGAGGCTGACAAGTTGGTAGTTCCCACAATCCTCCTTTCTACCCTTTTTAAAAATGTGTGTAGTTTTTCCATTCTTCCAGTCACTGAGGACTTCACTTGACTGCCATGACTTTTCAAGTATCATAGAGTGTCTTGGCAACTACATCAGTCAATTCCCTCAGGACTCTGGAAAGGTGTCTCATCAAGTCCCATAGACTTGTGGATGGACATTCAGGTTCCTCAGGTGGTCCCAAACCTTGTGTTCTCTTACAGTGAGAGGCACTTTGTCCCCAAGGTCCCCATTTTGTAGTTGAATGAAACAATGAAACACTATATTCCAAATTTACTGCAGCTTTTGACCAAAATTATATCAATAAGTTTTATTATATAGGTTAGAAAAAAGACTGGGAGGATGTTTTCATAATATAAAAATATTTAGAAATTATTTCAGATTGCACTGTGTTATTTTCTGCATTGGTCATTGCAGAAAGGGCAAGTTTATTTGGCAGAATATCTGAGTGAATAAAAAGAAAAAAAAAGTTATTTATATTTTCCAACCCTGAATTTTGAACTTACTTCAACTCAAGGGAGTCAATTCTTATTCACTACAGGAAATTTCATTTAAAATATTTTAATATCATATAAATTTTTAATTTTCTAAAAGAAAGCTAGTATTGTTTGACCAATTTTAAAGGAAGGTAGAGGGGACAAGAGCACTTGGAGGCTTCTAAGCAGGGAAAAATGCTTAGAATAAGATTTGAAAGGAAAGAAATATTCAGTGAATTGTTTACAATCATGGCTTTTATTTATTATGCCACTCAAGCATTACATCACGCATTAAGTTGTAGGATGCACTAGACAGCCCTAACAAAACCAACTAATATAAATGACCCTCACATTTGTAGATTTAATTTAACCTATCTGATGTTCCAGAATAAAAGTGTTTTGTAAATGTTTCTTATTTTCTTACAGGTAAATAACTATGACATTTTTAGCTGTCCTCAAAAAGTGATGTAAGGTGCCAATGGAAGAAAGCTTTTCCAAGGGCTTTTGGGACTGCAGTCTAAAAGGTTGCAGCCTATTGCTTGGCTAAGCTAGATCCTTGTTGAAAACAAGTCAATTTTTGATCTAAACAGTCATTATTTGACTTTATAAATCAAAGAACAAACTTTAATGAAAGGCTCCAAAGCATATTCATACTTTAAAATCATACAGTCATAGAATCATATAATGGTTTTGGTTGAAAGAGAACGCAAAAATCATCTAGTTCCAATACCCCTGCCATGGGGAGGGACACCCTCCTCTAGACAAGGTGGCCCAAAGCCCCATAAAACTTGAGTCTTGAAGACTGCCAGTGATGAAGCATCCCCAACTTCTCTGGGCAACCTGTTTCAGTTTCTGACCACCCTCAGAGTAAAGAATGTCTTCCTAATATCTAATCTAAATTCACCCACTTTTAGTTAAACCCATTACCCCTTGTCCTATCGCTACGTGCTCTGACAAAAAGTTCATCTCCAGCTTTCTGCTAGGCCCTGTTTGTTTAGTGAAAGGCTGCAATAAGGTCTCCCTGGATCCTTCTCTTTCCCAAGCCCAAGTTTCTCAGCCTGCCTTCACAGAAGAGCTGCTCCAGCCCTCTGATCATCGCTGTTACCGCCTCGGAACTTGGTTTAGTAGCTGAATATCTTGTACTGGGGACCTCAGAGCTAGGCACAGTACTCCAGGTGGGGTCTCTCAAGAATGAAATAAAATCCAGCAGAAGCCTTGACCATAAAAAGAGAGTAATGCTTCACAGCATGTAAATAACTTTCTGTAGCTTCCTACAGACATGAAAGTAACCGGATAATGTGTATCTTCACCGAGGTATCAGAGAGGTTTTAGGCGCTTTAAAATATAGTATAATTCTATAACTAAAGGACAGATAGACAGAATGCTTTCCATTCCCTTTACAAGGAAATCTCTTTACATAACATATGATGGACAATATAATAGAGGGGTTTAGGTACATCAGATGAAATGACTCAATATGCTGAAATCTTCACAAATGGTAAAAAAAGTTAAGCTTCTATAAATACAGCTGCTAGAAAGCTCTTGTTACATAGCTAAGAGAAATCTGTTCTGTAATCTGTCAGGAAGAAAAAGTCTGGGAGAAACAGCTGTTCTCACCAAGTGTGGTTTTACTGAGTAGAGCAAGCTGTTATGTCTTGGGTAGGTGTGATCTCCTCCTCCACCTTGGATAGTGAAGCACAACAAAAACATATGAACAGCAGATATAAAATTTCCCAGTTGGCAAGCATAAGGTTAGGTAAAGCACCTATTAGTATACATTGCACATGTAGCGCTTCTAAAAGTTTGAAGTTCTCTGAAGAGCTGTATATACAACAGATAGCAGTCCTTATTTCCATTCACACTGAAGAAAAGATATTACACATTTCCTTCCTTTCAGAGAAATATGTAGTCTATGTCACATGAAAATTATCTTATCCTGGCCCTTAATTTCCTTACATTCATATTTTGAATTGATTCATAGAGGTGGTTTGTTATCTGGGTTGGTTTTGGGTTTTGGGTTTGGTTTTTTTTCGGAAATATGAAAACAGGTCCCAGGTTTCAAATCATGGTCTGATTGCAGTTATTATGAAATGGTCTTCTCTCACTATTTAAATTTCATAACATATTCTTTTTCAAGATGCAGCCAAAGTAACAGGAAAAAAGGACTAAACCAGCAGCACAGGAGTCAGATAATGTAATTCTGGAAGGAAAACTGAACTTTGTAGAAGACCAATGGTCGTGTTCCAAACTGGGAATGTTCTTTCTCAATTTGGAACTGAATACTCTGTGGAAACATACTACACATTGTTCTCCAAGTGACCTTTCCCATCAAGTGTACTTCACGGTTTTTATTGTTTATAAATACAATTGAGATTATGGGTCTTTATAGAACAGGGTTTTCTAAAGATAAAAAAGATTTTAAGCTGGATCAGATGATCCCAAGATGTGTTTGATCCTGAACCAGCCAACGTTTTGGTTACCAGTTTGAGAATATGTAGGGGGTGCTGGAGGAAATTAAGGAAATGGGTAGTACAAAATTGAAGTATTCAGTTTGGAAAAGGGTGGTGAGACATGGAAAGTGAGAGGAAAGGAGGACATGAGTTAAGAGCTGACTATTCCTGGTGCTGTTTGCTATGCTATTCTCAAGTAATCTACAGCTGGAAGCCATTCATCCAGGTAGATCCAAGAGATGAGGAATGTAAGGGAAGGGGAAGAGAAAAAAATATGATTTTCTTTGTTTAAAACAGATTGAGAATAAAAGTCAGGTTTTATGTTTAATTTCTCCCCTGAATTATATAATCTGGCAATAAAGGCACCTCTGCTAATGAACATTTTACTTCTTTTCTTCCATTGTAGCTGCTTGTAAAATCCCCTTTATCTAGAAGGTATGATTTCAAGAAAGGAAAATAAAATCTCTATGAGCAGAAACCTAAAATATATTGCCACATCACAAAGAGCTGCATCCAGAGGGAAAGCTGTAAACATAAATAAATGCCAACATTTGCTTGAATAGCTTCAGCTTTTCAGTATTATCAGCTGTATGTTCACCAAGGAATCATCTAGCTACTGGGATTTTACAGATCTTTCAGCAACATTTGAGTTCCAAATGCAAACTGAACAGCTCAGGAAGGTTATGTATGCTTCTCCCAGTGGGGGTTAAAGGTCAGAAACCAGTGTACAGATCGGAGTGAAACACACAGAGCAAGCTCTTCAAGTGGGATATAGAAAAATTATTCAGTACTGTTTCATGCTTCATATCATTCATTTTATGCAGATCAGTACCCTGGTATTTCATAAGAGAAGCTCTACTCAACATTAATAGGTACAGAATTCCACAGGACAATTCATTTTAAAAGAACGGCTGCTAAGGAGACATAAAGTAAGGATTCCTTCTCTTAAACTACAACATCAGAGAGTATCACAAAATAAAGAGGAGGTTTCTGGTCTGGACGCATACTATTCATGACAACTGTTTCATGACAATACAGTTGACTCTGTCAGATGAACCATTGTCTGAGAGATGGACTTTACCAGACAGCTCTTTGCTTTGGGCTTCATTCACACTCAAAGCTCACAGCTGAGGAGTACCAACAAGAGGAGGGATGTCCTCATAAGAGGTTGGACTTGCAACAGGAGATTAATTTTCTAAAGCTGACCTCACTTGTGAGTTTTGTTAAGATTTTCTACCCCTCTTTGTCTCTGCTTTCCCACTGGCCATCAATTCTGGTTTTGTTTGTTGACCAGGTTGGAAATACCAAGAAGCATGAAAAAACTGCTCCAGAGATGGTTTACTTGTATCAAACTCAGTCCAATCTCTGCATGGAATCCCTAGAATTGTCTCTTTCCTTACATTTAAACAAGCCTGAACCTTGACTCTTAAAAAACGTATTTTTGTTTTGAAAATCTGGAGCCAAAACTCAGCTATTTCTTGGTAGACCTCACTTTCATATTGTGTAAATTACTCAAACAATATTTGTTCATTTAATTTTTACTGTGGTTAAAACAAATAAAGGCTTTAAAATCCAGAAACCAACAGAACTGTCATGGACCAGTGAAATATCAAAAATGTGATGAGGTCATTGATTAAAATGTTCCCTTCAGCAAACAGTAAATAAATGACAATATGAACTCCCACTTTGGTCAGGAACAGAAGCCAGCATGGCTCACTTTGGTAGCTGCCAAAGAATCATTGATTATGAGGGATCAAACTCTTTGCTAGCTCACTGATATCAAAGCAGAGAGATTAATCATGAAATACAATCCAGATAACACTGTTGCAGAACCCATCACTGCTTTTGATCTATGAAGGCTAGATTTACCTTTGGCAGCTCCTAGTGATGAGGCCGGCAGTATAGCTTGGACTCAGATGAATACATCCACTATAGTTTTGCTAAAACTCCTGTAAGAATCTTACTAATTCCATAAAACTTTTTAAAGCCTTTTGGGGAATACAAAGTACTTTTAAACCTTTATCCTGATTCAGTTGTTATGAGAGGCAGCCAATTCACTGAAGTACAATTGGATCAGGCCTGTAATTACAGATTAGACAAGGGGCCACTGGACTGACTTGAAAAGAGTATTACACTGAATGCTGTAAAGCAAAACAAAAAGAAAAAAAATATAATTATCACCTCCTATTACACTGTCATGTTGAACTGACTTTCCTTATCTTTGCTACAGCAAGATGACAAAGATATAATCAAAATTTCCAAAGGATTATTAATTTTAATCAAGGGAATAACATCCATCAATTATTTATTCACCATAAACTTCTTCAAAATAATTTAGTTGAAGGGCTTACTTGTGAAATTTTAGTTTAGGCATCTCATGCAAAGATTTTCAAGTGGGAAAGAGAGTTAAGGCCCTCGTGACCCTGCCTCTGAGGCCCCCTGATCCATAGTGCCAACATATGTTGGGTTAACAGTTTCACAACTTCAGATTCCCCTCAGAAAAGGAATATTTTAACTCCCAACAATTTTTGCATGCTGAGTTTGAGGCTTATTATTTTAATTTCTATGAGGCATCATATTACATTAATTTCATACATAGAACAGCACTGTATTCCTGGGAGGTGAATATTTATCCTTTCCCATGCCTTGCTACCTACTCTGGGCAGAAAGTTTCATTTTTTTTCTCTGACAAACTCAAGACTTCTCTCACATCAGCAACTTGCATTGTTATTCTTTGTTATGGATACTTTCCAATTGAAATAAGAAATAACTTTGTTTCAAATATCACTCTGTTTAGTAAGAAATGAAAGATACAGAAGAGTTAGTGTTGCTAGTAGCATGAGCCCATGAGTTCTCTGTCATTCCTTCTCTTACATCACCGTCTTCAAAAGTGCAGCAAAATTTTGGCAGCACAAATCTATCCCAATTTTTCATAAAAAAGACCCCCTTGATATTTTTTCCTGCAGAAAAGAGCAAATATTGCTTGCAGTCATACCTTGTTTCCTGTCCATTTTTCTAAGTCCACATGATTCTTTTTCAAAAGTAAGACTCTTTAAAGCCTACAGTAACCTCACTGCATTTGGAATCCTGTGTATGATTCTCTTCTATACAAGAAAATCTCTTGCATAAAAAGAAAAAGAATGAATAAGCTGTTCTTATTCATTTAGTTTCCTGTGCTGAAGCCCTTCAACATCCTGAAACCTTCCCAAGAGAGGGGGAAAAAAAAGTAAAAGAACATGCTCTACTTCTTCAGAAACTTACAACGTATTAATTTAGCTCTATTCTCAGGAAGGATGGAGACACTCATTTCATTAAAACTGTTTCAGTTTGGGCACCAAAGAAACCCAAGAAGCCAAAAGCTATTTTTTTGAAAAAAGTGTCATAACATTAATTGTAGTTTTATTTAAATGTTCCCTGCTGTATGTTTCAGGAGATACTGTCACACTAACCCAAGAACACCTTCTGAAAAAAACATCATAGGGTTTTACTTGGAAAGTATTTGCTCTATGTAACAATATAGTCAACTAAGTGAAAGTAGGGCAAAATATTCTGTATCTTCTTTTACAAAAAATAGAGTGAAACCTGAAACCTCAACCCAGTATTAAACTTGTTTTCAACTAGAATGGCATATTTTTATAAGAAGTCATGTACAGTAAATATTATCATTAAATATAGTGCATATAAGAATATAATTTTTTTTACCCTTTTATTTTTAAGATCAACTCAACCAGCCTCTGCAATGAAATTAAAGCCAAAGTTTTACCAAAGACATGCTCTTATGCCCTTGATGTCTTTCCAGAACTCCATTCAAATTCCCTTCCGACTTTCGGTGACAAGTGTTCAGAGCACTCCGGGGAAATTATTCCAGTTGGTGTTTCTATACAAAGTAGAGAATACAGCCCCTCAACAGCAGATTGACTCTGAATACACATTTCATATTAGACAATCCTAACTCTCAGCAGGATTTTCAGAGAGAAACTATTGACTTCCTGTCCCTGTGCCTGAAACCAACAACCTGTAAATCATATGACAGAGTATATGGGGAGTTTATTTCTGAGGCCAGACAGGGAGAGAAAGAATAAAGATACCCCTACAAAAGACTGAATCTCAAATCTTTGATTTCCTGAGGCAAAATTAACAGAGGGTTTTTTCTTATCCTCTACAGTTAAATCTCAAACTTCTCTCCTGGTAGAAAGTTTTCAGTTCATTAAAAATCAAACATAAAAACAAGCAATCTTTAAATTAGTTTCTTCTGTTAAACTCATTAAACCAAAATCTAACTCTTTGTGGCAGTTTCATTTGGGTTGTTTTTTTTTTTTTTTGCTGTTTGTCTATAGTGAAAACTCTCAGATTGTAATAAATCTCAGGCTAATGGAACAACATGCTATAAATACACTGAAGGGGAAAAAAAAAAGAAAAAATCACATGCATTTAGTAGGCTAAACATTAAATGTATTTTATTGTTAAGAATGGTTTCATAAACAAAAGCAAAATTGCGCTTAGAAGAAATTCTACATCAAAGGGCTAAAGGTCTAAATATTTCTTTATTATAGAAAAAAATTAAATACTTCTAAAATAAAGTATCATAAGCCTTGTTCCACTGCTGGCAGCCTTGAGCTCTACCATATAATTTATGGTTAGGCTATATATTTTCCTCTTGACAGATTGATATATTTGCTCCTGCTGCTTATGAGATCCAAATATGAATCAAACTCAGGGCTGGGAGGGAAGAAAACTTCATGGTAATTAATTCTAATATGGTCCAGTTATATCTTGTAATGTTGTAAAAGAGCATGTTCTCAGCACTCGCGCATGCAAGCATGTTGAGATTGAAGAAATATGGGGAAGTTGAAAGGAAGGTGAGAAGTGGCAGACTGCTCATGCCACACCTGCTGTGCAAACAGCATGAGGCAGAGGATCAGCTGCTTGGAGCAGCTCAGTGCTGGCTTCATTCTGCTTGCAGCTGATAGCAGTGTCATTTCTACCTTCCATTCAAAAGAAAAGTAAATTTAGCCAATGGCAGGCTGAAAATCCCACACTAAATGGCTCGGTGAAATAATCACAGTATTCTGGCTGGTGAGTTGCTATTGCTTCAAAACACTGAAAAAGACTTAATCATTAAATATTCTACAGTTTTACAGTATTGATCCCTAATTCCCATGTTTTCACAGGTTATTCTTTTCCATCAAGACCTAATAGTTGAAAGCTCTTTCCAGAAAATTTAAGTTGAAGTGAGTCCAAATTTTAATTGAAAGTGGTGATGAGGGAATCTGTCTTGAAGTCTTAAGACTTTTGCATCCTCAACACTCATAAGACATGAGAAAAAAAAGTAATACAAAATGTTGAACTGATGTATAATCTGGAAGCCTCCTCAAATTCCAGCAAATAAGCCATGTTTGATAAAATTCAGTTAGCTGTTATGGAGACACTGCAGTTATTATAAATAAAATGCATAAAAAATGTATGACATATTTGGTACCAAAGCAGAGTTTAAAAGTAAGTGGGTAGAACCTAACAAGATTCTAACCAAATATTTTTTTCTAAAACTAGCTGTTTTAATGTTGAGTATTTTAGCCCATGTTTTTTAAAGGAAGGACATGATTACGTAAATTTTTCTAAACATGATGAGAAAATAGCTTTTTTGCTCTTTCCCCCTCTCATTCAGAATCCAAGATTTCTTATGAGAGAATTAAAACAGAAAGACCATGAAGAACTAAAATTTTAAAGTGAGACTTTTTTGGTTTAATGTTAATATTAAAAAAAAAAAGTCAATCCTAAATGGATTTTTTTTATTACATGAAACTTCAAATTGAGTCATTATTAAGTGTTGATGAATTACAAAAATCTCTCATTTTCAATGTAAAAATGTTACACTTTTAAATATCTTTATTTTACTATGTTTCAATTTGGGATTGAGAAGGACTTTTTCCATTTTTCCACTGAAGGAATTTTTATTTTCCAAAGAACTAAAATGAAATCCTAGTCTTAAAAAATCATATTTCAATCTCAGGGCATTGATTATTACTTCAACTAATGCACAAACTGAACTTTGCATGATTTCTTCTAAATTTGTGCGTTTTGTGGTTTATCATTTAAGCTGACTGAGTATACACAGAGAATCCATTAAATAACTTGACAATTGACCGAAGAATTTGCTGACTAACATGTTTACTGAAGGAACATTACATGTGTTCTGCTATAGAGATTAATAGAGACCTATAAATGATTTACAACACAAGCTGCAATGAAATGGACCTTAGGGCTGCCTCTTCGTACCATAAACAGCAACACCATCACCTTTCACCAAAAGGAGTCTGACTCAGCCTTGCCGCTATCAGGCAGACAGATGGTTTTAGAAAACCATGCTCAACCAGTTCATCCTGTTCAGTGGTTTTAATTCACTCTGGCATTGGAAACCCTCTGAAGCACAGGGTCTGGGGTAGCTGGGCACACTATGAAGAATCAGCATATCTTGTCGAAGCAGGATCTCAGCAGAACACAAGCCAGCTCTTCACCTTAGAGGGAAGCAGTTGTGAGAGTATTCCTGATCCACCACTGGCTAATATGACTGTTATTCACTGATTCCGTTTTTCTTTTCTGAAAGCAACACCACTTCTTAGAAACATTCTGAAATGAGAAACCATTTAGCACCTCATAAAGTAATGAATTAGCAGCACACTGATTTAACAATCTACAGCTGACTACACTGTAGTCAGTAGGATCAGGAGTAAACCTAGTTTTTGTGTTTGCTTTTTTTCAATTATAATTGTGTGGTGCTGTGATTGACTGTCACATTACATCATTCAGACTAATCCCAAACATTAAGAGTTACTTGCCATCAGACAACTTGCTGTACCTGTTTGTAGAGTGCTTTCAAATAATTTACAATCTTTCTATTGTTCTTATCTTCAACGTTTTCTTCTCAGATAAAGATGAAGTATCATGAATTTATTTCCTTGCAAAATAGATACTCACTTCCATCTACTCTAGTTACTCTAGTAAGCAACAGAAGGAAAATTTTGAACTTTTTAATCTGCTTGTCCACTGTCTTGAGGATAATTTCTAAAGACACAGGACACTTGAGGGACAGGACAATGGCCAAAATACCTGTTCTACTTGGGGAGGTTTAAGGGCAAAAGCAGTTATGATTCTGAGGACCATCTGACAGCTGTTGTCTATAAACAAACCTCATTATTGACAAGACTATGCTCCACCTCTGAGGAAAAGGCAGCAAGATAAATGCTAAAACTGGCAGTAAAAACATAGTACATTTTTTTGTTGTTGTTGAATATTTTGTATCCAACTCCCTTTGCCAAAATTAGAATCTTTTAAAAAGCTAATAGGAGGAACAGTATGATGACACTGTGGTCTTCTGAAATCTCCATTCCACATAGAACTAGTTGATGGCTGTGCAGGTACTTGCAGTGTTGGTCAAATCGCCACTGATAAAAGACCTGTTGTGTCTCTCATTCTAATACAAAATAATAAAAAAATTTATAATCTAGCTGGCAAATTAAAAAATAATCTGCTAATTGGGACAGACAGACACATTCATCAAATCCTTCCATCATCAAATTTCCCTTTCATTTGGGAGAACAAAGCATGCAGAAAGTAACCAAATACAGTCTTGAGAGTGTTAACACCAGAAAAAAAAAATCCTTGCCTACACTAATTACTGAAGTTTTCTGTTTTCTGTGGCACAATGAGTCTTTTCAGCATATTGAAATCTGGATAAGGCCAAGACCAAAGGACAAGAGCTTTTAATACTGATTATGAAAGTGCTGTCTTGGATTAAATAGTTTTTGAAGGAAATACTATGCTTTTTTCTATGTGAAGAAAAGTACCCACACAACTGTCCTGGTTTCAATTGAAATAATTTTTCTTTCTAGTAGTTGGTATAGCACTGTGTTTTGGATTTAGGGTGAGAATGATATTGATAACACGCTGATGCTTTTAGTTGTTGCTAAGCAGGTAGGTACTTGTAGTGTCTACACTAAGTCAAGGACTTACCAGGTGCACATAAAGCTGGGAGAGCACAGCCGGGACAGCTGGCCCAGACTGGACAAAGGGATATTCCCTACCATACAATGTCATGCTCCATATACTTTCCTTTCCAGGAGGCTAGCCAGTAGTTAGACTTGCTCGTCAGAAACAGACTGAGTGTTAGATTATTTTCCTTTTGCATGTGGTGAGTAATTGCATTTGTGCATCAATTATTATTATTGTTGTGTTATTGTAGTAGTAGCAGTTGTTTCTGTTATTGTTATTGTTATTAATAATCTCTCTTTGTTATCCTATTAAAGTGTCCTTATCTCAGTCCAGAAATTTTGGAGCAGCTGCACAGTATATTTTGGAACTAACACAAATAGCAAATGCAACTGAAATTAGCAGCTTGCTTTTCTATTTTATCTTTTAAGGCACTAAATTCTTTCAGTCAGTGATATTAATATCTACATGGAAAAAGGGGACAGCAAGTTATAGTATATAACCTTCCAGAAGCCCTCTATGAACATAAAAAGACTGCCAAGACCTGGAGAGGAGCATGAAGTTGCCTGCATGATGCTCAGACTTTGATGAGTCATTATGGCAAGGACCTATTCTGTCAGGATCATCCTTCCAAGCAGAAAGTCTGTTTTCTGGTTTAAAATAAAAATGCTGGAGAGAAATGCACACCATAAGCAACAACTGCACAGAATCAGAACATATGAAAGGTTTCTATTAATAATGGTGCACGTTTGCCCTTTCCTTTCGTTTCTGAACACAGTATGTCAGGCTTCTCCGAATAAAGAGCAAGATTTCATTCAGACTTTTTTGGCACCAAACAGTATCCTCAAGAACCCACTCTGGATAATTCTCACACTTTTTATCATGAATCTCATGTTATTTGGCATTTTACTTAAAGCTGCATTTCCTCATGGTAATAGATTACAGTGACAACCTGACATCTATTATTAAAACCAAGTTTCTGTCCCCGGTCAGCTGATTTCCTCTAAAGCATAACAAATTCACATTCTAAGAACTTAGAAGTCATATTACACATCATTATAGTGACTTTTATCCTCTTCTTTTCCTCCCAAATATTCTCTGAAAAATAGAAACTCTTTCCAATGATTTTTTGTGTGGTTCTTAATAAGATTAAGGACAAAACTTTTTTGAAAAAGCTATCTGATGCTTACAAAGTCAATGGAAAAAGATGCTATTTCATTCATATTGTGTTTACAGCATTGTGCATATTTAATAAGACATCAATTATACATTAGAGATAGTGTGACAAAAGATTGAATTCACCTCACCTAACTTAATTCATCTTGTAGACCCTGGAATTTCTGCTAGTGATTTAGGCTCCTTTTGGACATAGAGGAATTAAAAAAGTCCTCCCAATGTAGATAAATTTAATGTAAAAATAACAAAAAAAATTGTGGATGCAAGGGGTTGTAGGCATGTTCTACTAAATACTATTTCTGCATGTAAATTACTAATGAAGAAAGTAAACTACTAGATTGCATGGTTAGCCAAAGCACTCAAATGCATACTTTACCAAGTGTAACAGACTTGTTTCTATCTGAGGGCATATTTATGCCCCATGACGTAATTTTCCTGCATCACTTTAGGTCTGATTGACTAAAACACATTCTGAAATTGGTTCGCTCTTCATGTCTCTTTCCCCCAGTATGCTTCCTATTTACTTTTTATATCTTGCTTATCTTTCTCTATCTGTTGCTTCCTGTTCTTGTTCTGCTATTGGTTTTTTTTCAATCTTTGAATATTTATCTCTCTCTTTTTTATTGTAAATTGTCTACACTGTTGTTTTTTTTCTCGGTGCTCCTATAATTTCTGCTGTGGTGTCCATTATTTTGTTCTCTATTTAAAAAGTAGAGAAAAAGACCTTTCCTTAAAAGCCCTGTTCTTCTCTGTTACAGGCAAGTAGAAGGTGTCACAGCCTGTGAACAGATGACCTTTACTAAAGAAATTCTTCAAGGCTTTACTCATTATTTTAGATTATTAAATTGGATAATCATGTACTTAAGTTTTCAAAAATAAATAGTATATAAGGACACCCAGAAGTGTTTTCTTAAAACAGAATCATTCTAGACTTATGCAGCATTTTTCAATATTATCACTTAGCTTTAGCTTATCATTACTGGTGGATGAAAAATTGGACATAAGTTGTCAGGGTGTGCTCACAGCCCAGAAAGCAAATTCATCCCTTCCCTCAAGCATATAAATTATGCGACTCAGCTTGTCACCCACAAACTTGCTGAGAGTGCAATCAGTCTATGACATTGTTGTAGATACTCAACAGTACCAGTTCCAGCCTGGACCCTTGAGGGACACTAGTTGTTACTGCACATTGAATCTAACTCTTTGGATGTGGCCATCCAGACAATTCCTTAATCATCGAGTAGTCCATCCATCAAATCTATATCTCTCTAATTTAGAGTTAAGAATGCTGTGGGGGACCATATCAAAGGTCTTACAGAAATACAGGTAGATGACATCAGTATCTTTTCCCTTCATGAGTGATGCAGTTACTCCATCATAGTAGGACATCAGATTAGTCAGGCATGATTTACCCTTACTGAGGCCATGTTGGCATAGGTCTAGTTTTAATGTGCTGAGTCATGACATCCATTAGAAGATGAATCAGTTTACAAACTAAAAAAAGTCAGCCTTAGGAAATGACATAATTAAGAGAACCTATGTAACCTCAAATGACAAAAATCGATGTGGCAAATATTTTAAATGTAACATGGCAGTTCACTGAGTCTTTGACTCCAACTTTGAGTCCAGTATAAATCCTTGTGATTATTTTTGAGAGGAAGAAACATGCATTTTTCTACATACAGAGGGGCTAGGCTGTCTGCAAGCAGGAACTGAGAAAAGCCAGAGTAATAAACAGATGGACATTTTCCAGAAATGGATTGTTTAGATGCACAGAAGATGACAATTTCAAGGTGACTGGTTATCTGCCTTAGGAGGCACTTAGCATTAAGCTTTCAGGACAAGACTTCAATATCATGCTTCACCTTCCTGGTGAAAGAAACCCTGATAAGTCCCTGAGATATTTTCAGGCTCTTCTACAATGATTTGCCAGACAAAACAGAAGAATACTATGTCATACAACATTAAAAAAAGACTAGCTTTGAGCTCACAAAAGTGAAAGTAATGTAAAATCTTTCTTGTCCCTATGGTTTACGTGTGCTTCCTTGCTCCACATTTAAAAGGTCATCAAAGAGGTGGTGTGCTGTTTATTAAGGGATAGGTCGTTTGGGTTTTTTTCCCTTTGGTGTTGTTTTTTTATTACTTTTTTTTTCTAAATGAATCCTGAGCACAGGTTGTTCAAATGCTTGTTGAAATGCACTGATCAAAGCTCGGTGCTTTATTTTTATTCAAGCTGTTAGTATTTTCTCAATTTGTTTGCATCATTTTCATTCAAAATAGTCTGACTGAAGTTATTCTGCATTCTTGTCATCATATTTTTTATTTCTCTAAAAAGGTTTATCATACAGCCCTTCAAGATGTGTTTGAAACTCTGAAAACCAGTATGAACACTGTATATTTTAAAAGAGAAACGTAACCAGTTCAGCTCTTCAGCCAGTCTTCTCCATTGGGTTCATAGCACTGATGTCAGATAAGCACTGGACCTGAAGTTTAGTCTCATTTGTTTATCCAGGCATTTATTTTGGCTTTTTGCAGAACGGTGGCTTAGTGATACTGTGCTAAAGTGTAAATGTTGACATAAATTTGTCTTTTGAATCAGTGCCCGGTGCTTTGCTTCATTAATTTAATTACTTACCTTTGTGGGTTTTTTGGGTTTTTTGGGTTTTTTTTTAAATGCAAGCAGGATGCTAAACCAAGAATTATTATTTTTAAGAGATTATTCTGGATTTAGAATGGCTGTGTTCTCAAAGATTGCATTACTTTACAGGTTCTCTAAGGGGCAGTGTGGGAATATTTTCAGGGAACTTAAATGTTGTCTTTGTTGTTTTCAGGTTCCTTTGATTATTTCAGTTATATCAGGTCAGGTTTTTATACTTCCAAATGGCCAGAGCTTTGTTTTAAAGTCAATAATGCACCCAGCTACATCAAAGAGACCTACCTGCAGTGCTCTAATAAGAGTCCTTAAGATGAATTGCAGCATCTTTACTATTTGTGTTTTGGGTTGTCTTTGGCACAGCTACATCATTGTTCTTGTTACAAGCAAAAAGGCAGCCCAAGTCATGACAGACACACTGACCAGCTTAGGAGGGAGACGATGTTTCCAGGCTGCAGAATGAATATTTTGATCTTTGACCTCACATCTGATTCAATCACACAGTAAAAATGGCTGTCATTTAAAAAGTACTTAAATGCTTTTCACATTACCCAGTGAAAGACATAATCCACAACATATCAGACACTTGCCAGAATTTAAATTAGTGCCTTAGACATAACAGTTGTGAGTATCTGCTGCTAAATGCTGTCATTTCAGGCACTTGTACAGAAAGAGCATCCTAAGTTTTGCTTACCTTTCAGCCTATGCCTAAAAAAGATAATTCTGTAGTGACAAATTTGGGTTCCTGTGTAAAGACACCTGAAGACTGTTCACCGAATGACATAACATATCAAGAAACTGCCCAAAATTAGGTTGGAATATACGGCAGAAAATACTAGGATATTTTGCCCTAAAAATGGGTATGAATAAGAATGAACATCAGAACTATAAATGAAAATACAGATATTCAAAAGGCAGCACATCTGAACATCCCAAAAAAAGATTAAAAGACCTTGCAATGAAAGCCATGTCTGACAAATGCAGACAACAAAGGAGAATTTTTTTTCTCACATCATGTCAGTAGAAAATGAAATGTTGCCATAGGATATCTGTGAAGCCAAGAACTTACCAGAGTGAGATGTTTCTATGGACAGCAAAACCACCTAGATTTACTAGTATAATTTAAATTTGTAAAGATGATAGCACCTCAGTAATCTGAGGGTAATGGCCTTTACACCTAGAGACTGGTGAGGCCTACTATGGGAAAAGCTTAGAGTAGAACCCCAGGGTAGCCCTATCTCTGGGGGTTTACTATTCCCCAAGGCATCTGGGGCAGGTCACTGACAGGCAGAAGACAGTGAAAAAGAAGGATCTAGGGTCTCATCCAATCTGACAATTTCAGTCTCTCCAAATTTTACACAAAAATTGTTCATACTATAGCATCTTAATCCAGGGTTTGTAGTTGCAGCAGAAGGGGAAACAATTGTAAACTGAAAGAGCTTTAGTTTGGATATAAAGAATAATTTTTTTATAATGAAAGTGGTGAGACACTGGAGCTGGTTGGAGATGTGAATGCACCATCATTGGAAGTGTTTAAGGTCAGATTGGATGGGGCTTTGAGCAATATGATCAGTGAAAGATGTTCTTGCCTGTGGCAGAAGGGTTGGACTAGATGATTTTTGAAGCTTGCTTCCAATCTAAACAATTCTGTGTTCCTATGAGCTTTGTGGAGTGCTGTCATGGTTTAGCCCCAGCTGGCAGCTGAGCACCAGCAGTCGCTCAATCACACACCACAGCACACAGACAAACACACACACATACACACCTGTGGCATGGAGGGAGAATGGGAAGACAAAGGCAAACCTTGCCGGTTGGGATAAGGGCAGTTTACTGGGACAGCCAAGGGGGAGGGAAATAACAACAGGACTTATATAAATGAATATATAAAGCAGGTGATACACATTGTAATTTGCTTGCTGACATTGATACCAACGACTCAATTTAGTTAGTTCACAAGAAATAGGCCCCTTTGTGCTAGCTTTGTACAGGCAAGAGAAGTAAATCTGCACACCAAAGAGTATCTTCTTGGAAATTATTTGAATAGTCATTCTTAAATGTATATAATATGTGTACCTCTGTTCCTTGGTGTGCACATTAGGAAGAAGCATTCCCCCTGCATTCAGTGCTGCAATAAACCAATGTCAGCTTTCTAACTTATCGATTGGTTTTGAAGGTTGTTTTTGTTAGAACATAAATATAAGCAAGTCCTGGAGCTGCTGATCCTCCCTTCCCAGCTCCCTTTTATATTGAGCATGATGTCATATAGTATGGAATACCCCTCTCGGTTAGCTTAGGTCACCTGTCCTAGATACGCCCCATGAAAACTGGTGAAAATTAACCCTGTCCTAACAGAAGCCAGGAAACACATGCACAATGAGTTGTGGGGGTTTTTCCATACCAGTTACTGTATCACTTTTTTATTGCAATAAAGGGGCCAATATGCAATGAAACTTAACAAAACAGGCTTTGTTTTTGTAAGACCATGCTGTTCATAATGGCATTAACAATTGCTGGGCCAGGCTCTTGGGAAATGGTATCTACAGATTAACATTATATGCTCTAGAAACTCTTTAAAATTAAAACAATTTCTCAGGCAATTTAGTGATGAATACAGCAGTTCACCAGAAGCTGGTTTCCTCTGCTCAAAAAAGGTCCCAGAGCAACTCAAAACTGTCAATCTGTAGAGCTTAGAAGCAACAAGCAGCTTCCCCCTCACTCCCTTTGTTCCATCTCTTGCATATGTGTGCACAATTTTTCTCCCCCAAGTACATGAGTACAGATGTAAAATAAATCTATTGCGTTCAATGAGGCTCAGTGATGAGAACATAGTTCATAAAAACTTTACACAGATGCCGAATCTGGTATCTGGATTTAGTGGACAAATGATATTAAATGAAATAACTATTCAAGAAATATCACATGTGAAAACACATCTAACAACATTTTTTTCTGTATGTCATAAAGTTACAATGAAGCAAAATAGCTTACGTAATAAATAAAAATGCTGTATTAAGATCTCAGGTAAAAGTCTGTGACAAACATTTCGTTCAAACAGTGCTCTTCTGAAGTTTTAGCTTCTTCTCGTATTCAGGATCAAACTTGCAAATTTAAAAGGTTATTTTTCTCAATGTTTAAAGACAAAATTATACCAATTTCCAAACTGGTAGATAAAAGGTTCTCGAATATCATCATCTTTTCTAATGTGCAGGCGGTTTTATTTCCTGTGAGGGAACAGTATTTTACACATTCCTACAACCCACACCAATAGCCAAGCATGGTGAAAGGAAGGCTCGTGAAGCTTTGCACTTCTTGTCATCTACCTAAGTTTACAAATTGGAAGGAGATCCTGAGTTAAAAAAGCTTAACGCCAAGAACTATTCCAGTCCCAGAATATATTTATCTAGGTGGGTTTTTTAATTTTTAGGGGCTTTATATGTTAGACTATTGGTGCAAAATTCCTTGCTAGGTAGGAACATGGAAATTCACTTGTCTTACTGCAGCATCTGAGGTGGAAAGATCCGAATATAAGCCAGTTAGGCTGAACATGCAGTCACTGCTTTGGAATAATCAGAAAGCAGGTCTGACTTGTGATACTCTGATAGGGACCTGCAGTAAAGGGATATGTGGGAAATATCACTGATAACCTGCTGCAGTTATTACCTAGAAAAATCAATTATCTGCTCTGAGGTAACAACAGCCTCCTGGAAAGATGAGAGAGAAATAGCAGCAAAAGAGAATTGATAGAGCAGTTAGTGTGATATTGATTAGGCCTCTGGCTTGTAGGGCTCAGTCTGGATTTGGCTAAAAGGAAGAAGTCAACCCTGTCCAAAAAAGAAGTAAATAGATTATATTTTTGTGTGTGATAAAAGGAATAAGCTCTGCATGCAAAAAAATACACAAGTCAGTGGGGTGGCTGTAATGCTTTAGGTAGCTCACCGTCTCCCAGAATATTAGTTTTATGCAGAATATGTCATGCAACTGCATAAACTTTTCATGCCATTATTCCTGCCTCTTTCCACCATTAACGTGAATCACATGGGAGGAGGAAAATGTAATTCAGAAAGATAAACCTGGGAAGTTGGAACACAACCTTTCTAAAAGTAATTAAGTGAAAATCCAACAGATTATTTCTTAGCCTCAATTTCAGTTTTACACAACACAATTATAATTAAAAACTAAGCAGAGTAATATGAAACAGCAGTGCTGAAAACTTTGGGCCAGGAAACTACATAGAAATCTATTCAATTGCAGCCCTTAAATGAATTTTTAATTAATTAATTAATTTAATTAATTAAGATACCAAAATATCTGAATAAAGCATAGAAGTATATATTTTGCTTTATCCAGGTGAAAAATATGCAAGAGCACATACCAGACTAACTTTGGTCAAGTGTAATAAAAGTCCAAATAATTCCCTGACATTGTCAAGCTATAGCATTCAAAACAGTACTACAAGCTACATACCTCTAACATGCTGAAATTGCTTCGGGGATCAGATGTAAGAGGCTGATTTCTTTAGCCCTATCCACTGTCTATTTGTAACAATGAAACTTAAAGCATTTAGATTTTAAAATTCATTGCAGTCTAGAAGCAGAGACTCAGAAGTAACTCCTTTAGACATTCCATGGAAGAATTCAGTAGTGGAGCCCTGGGAACAAGGCTCCAACCATGTCTTTCATGCAGTGTGTTGTTTTATTTAAGTAAAGCACTGTCCCAACAATTCATAAATTACTGATGCCTTGTATCCTTGGGTCCGTCTGTTCCTGTGGGGCGGAGAGAGGGAAGGTGTTCACTGATTCATAGGCCTTTCAGCTTTTCCACAACACACCTTGCATATTTACCTGCTGCCCTCCACATACAGACCAACTGTTCCTGAGGAGGAAAACATGGATGTGGATTTGAAAAGGGTCTTTGGTTTGGCCTCAGTACATCCTTCAGCATAGTATTATTGTGGAATCCATATCCTAACCATAATCAGTGAGAGGTGCTAATGCTACAGCAGAATTTGTTACTCTTGTTTTGAGCAACCAAGCAAATCCCCAGGGTCCTGGTAAGACATACCACAGAGCCAAGAACATGTTGGTAAAGATCACAGAAGTGTGAAGAAGGAAGTGAGAAGAACACTTTGTTCCAAATGTCCCCGTTAATCTTTCCTTCTACAGAAGAAATGCAAAGAGGCAGAGCTGGATATAAGCAAGCCCTGGTTATGTGAAAGAGGATTTCACAAGTCTCTTGAATTACCAGGGGAAATTTCCATTGTACAGAAGTAGTCTCTTTTCTCTGCAGTGAGGACAGAATTAAGTTTTGCCAGGCCTAGGCTGAGGGACCAGGTGTGTTCTTCTTAGGAATGGTGGACAGGAGAGGCAACTGCTGCTTACCAAATGAGGCAGGACTGTGCGCGTAGCACTACACCACATTACACTGATCTCTGCAGAAGCCATGGCTCTGGTGCAAACCGACTTATGACACATAACAGTCTGTATACAGCAAGTTGTTGGAGGACATAAAATAGCTGAAGTGCAACACAGCTGAGCTTGGAGATTTGAACAAAGCATCCAGACTTTTTGGAGTTCACCCCTCATGAACTAGCATGAATATAAAAAAGAAAACAACACCTCGTCTCAGATTCGTCCTTCAGTCTCATGAGGCACACGTTTCAGCTTCAGCTGGAGCCAAATCCACAGCAGCTGACTCAAGACACTACACAGTTAAACTTCCCTAATACCTCAAAAATTGTAAGAATCACCAATGAACATTTAAGGAAGCTGCTGAAGCCTCAGAAAAGCACAGAAATATAAAGACAACTGATGCATACAAGCTGTGCTGGGCATCTAACCAGATTTTTTATTTCTCCCACTTGCAATTTCAAAGTGGTAGGAGAGTGGAGTTGCTAAGATCATGCTTTCTTAATTACATCAGCATGTCCCAGGCTGGCCATGCCAATCCAAATCCAAACACGCCAAAGGAAATGAAAGGTTTGTTTGGTGTTTGGGGTGTTAACCTGATAATTTGTAATTCTTTATTCCCATTGCAAACCAAGATCTTGTTAATTGCAGGGAGCCAAGAACAGAAAGAATTTTTCCTTGCCTTTGTGACATTATTTCAAAACATTGGCTCAGTTCTGCACTATCTATTGCAATACCTTACCTCCTCAAGCTTTATGGCTGACCTAGGTTATAGATCTGATTGGAGTAAGAAATATTTGCTCTGAGTAATGGTTATAAAAATTTAGTTGGAGCATTTTCTGGTTCACTGCTGAAATATCATGGAATGAAAGCACATACATTTTCATTATTTCAAGTGATGTTACAGGCACAAAATATAGCAAGTCCTATGAACAATAAGCTCACTTGACTATTCACCCTTGGTCTTTAAGAATTTTAGAGTTTTTAAAGGCAACATGAAAATACCACACCAAAGACGCACCATCAAATAAAGTTTCAGTTCAAACTCAAAACCAGCAAGCCAGTTTGCTTTGCTTTCTGATGCAACATCCCTCTTGCTGTCCACATTGAGGTTATGGGACAGGGGGAGAACACTGGCAACATGCTCATACTTCCTAACAGTTTTCTCAAACAGCCTTTTTGAAAAAAGCCACTGTCTTCATAAAAGATTTTACACACCTGGTATGCTCTACTGAAGCAAACCAAACCCATTTCTTTCTTTATCTCCTGTACAGTAACTGTTTCCCATCTCAAAACTTTCAAGGTTTCTAAACCTTCTCAGTCTGGTCAAATTCAATACACATTTCCCTCATTCCCACAACAGAGAGAAAGACACAGAACAGCTACTGGGTAGTGGGACAACGACAACATGGTACTCAAACAGCTAGTGGTAGTTTGATTCTTTGTAATGTTACATTAGTAAAACCATGCCCTGAAATCCAAGTTTTGTAATCTGGAGCAGAGAGAAAAAAAAAACCCTTTCTCAAAGTCCACTGAAGTGGTTAAACTACCAGACCTCAGGGTCCTCCCACAGCCAACCAGAAATCCTACCGTGCAGTCAAGAATCAAGGAGAGGATTATCACTACCGGCATATTTATCAGGGTTATACTTTTGCCTAAATATTTCAATTCCTGAGGATCTTTTTGAGAAAATATAATCCAGCATTTTTATATATGACTTCAGCAACGTGTCTACACAGCACTTTGAAGTCAAATCACAATATTTTCTCAGTGAACTTCTGTTACAGTAAAGGCAAGTGTAAAATGTGAAATAAATCAAGTTGCCATGCTGTTGCAGAAGTCCATTGTTCAGCCTTACACCTGCTGGTCTAAGGCCAGCTGATAAGTAGGATACGATTGTTAAATGCTGAACTTTATTTGATATATTACTAATTCAGTCAGTAAACCATGAAGAACCATTTGGACAGGATATTAAAGGAAAGGTAATTCCAGCAGGGGGAATTGTGACCACTGACCCACAGACCACCTACCCCAATCATATCACCTACTCAAATGATAAAGGCAGGCAAAAGATCTGAACAGGCATTCCAGTTTGCATGGTAAATGAAAAAACATGAACCAATCATTTAACAGAATAACAGTGCATATGTATGAGAAAGGTTAATATGTTTGATGTATAAATAACAATGCCTCAGTTTTGGGACAACTGTTGGTCACAGACTCACTAATTCCTGTCAGAAGCCATGGAGACAGCTAGTGCAATCATCACATTCCACCTAGTAAACCAGCCAAAAAATTTTTCTGAAAGCAGGTTACATTGCTTCTAGATTCAGATTCAAAATATGGGTGGAAAAAAATCATACGCTTGTCTTTGCTAGCAAAGCAGCAGGCGTTAGATAGAAGGATGAGCTGTGTGCTCCAGAAATGCCTGTTATCCAAGCCATCCACAAACCCTACAGAAAAGAACTGTGGCAACTGAGAGTTTTGGCACCAGTACAAAGTCCTTCCACAAGTGGATTTCAGCCCCTTCTCAAGGCTTTAATCTCTTTATACAGATTCCAGTTTAAAAACTGAAAAACCTCTACTCATGTTAAACTAGTGTAATTCTACTGGTTTCTGTGCACTTGCATGCACACTTCAAGTCTTAATGGTCTGTGTGTCACAACCATCAAACACAAAGTAATCAGTACATTAGAAGCATTCTTTCTGCTGCCCTTGCTTAGCAGCTGATCTTAAAGCACCAACATCTTGAAAAGTAACATTTAGTTTTAAACCTGAATCCTAAATTTAAACTGAATCAACTGATTCAGTGTTAAAGCAATATGCCTTAACAAATTCTTTTGTTTCTACGTCTGTTTTGATTTTTTAATTTAAAATAAGGCTCAATTAATGGAAGATCTAGAAGACAAACAAGAAAGGGACTAAAGTACACCTCCTTTTTTTTAAAACTTAATCCTTCAAATGCTCTTCATTGTCTTTTCATAATTAGAAGTCACCTCCTAAAAGGAGTAACAGCAGCAACAGAGGAAGAGGCAGAATTCAAAATCAGGTACATGATTTGTGCCTTGTTCATATAGTAGTAGCAGAGTGAAAAATAAGAAAAAAATATCTGTGCCAACATTACAGAAAATCAAATGCAGCAAGTAATTTAAAGCAGGACTGTTGCAGCTAAAGACGTTGTTGTGTAGCCCAACCCTTACATTAGTTATTGTTGATATAATAAATGTGTTTTTCAAAAAGCAGAATAGTAACATATACACTGTTAGTCTGACCAACAAACTTGAAGAACTGCTGAAGATCACAGAGGAAGGAAATGAGGGGAAAGGTAATTCCAACGGTGGGAGACTGTGACCACCGACCCATGGACCACCCACCCTAATTACACTACTGACCTAAGAGAAAGAAATATCAGGCATGTGTACTAATTTACATAGGAAGCAAAGGCTTTTTAAGCTATCATATAATGATAAATAATACATATGCAGTAGAAGCATTAATATACTAATATAAAGTGTATGTATGTCCCTCTCTACTCTGCCCTCGTGAGGCCCCATCTGGAGTTCTGTGTCCAGATCTGGGGCCCCCTAATACAAGAAAGATGTGGAACTGTTGGAGTGATTCAGAAGAGAGCCATGAAGATGATTAGATGGCTGGAGCACCTCCCCTACAAAGAGAGGCTGAGGGAACAGGATGNATAAATAATACATATGCAGTAGAAGCATTAATATACTAATATAAAGTGTATGTATGTCCCTCTCTACTCTGCCCTCGTGAGGCCCCATCTGGAGTTCTGTGTCCAGATCTGGGGCCCCCTAATACAAGAAAGATGTGGAACTGTTGGAGTGATTCAGAAGAGAGCCATGAAGATGATTAGATGGCTGGAGCACCTCCCCTACAAAGAGAGGCTGAGGGAACAGGATGCTTTCAGCCTAGAGAAGAGAAGGCTGAGGAGGGACCTCATTGCAGCCTTCCAGTACCTGAAGGGAGCATATAAACAGGAGGGGAATCAACTTTTTAAAAGGGTAGATAATGGCAGGATAAGGAGGTATCGATTAAATCTAAAGGAAGGAAGGTTTAGATTAAATATCAGGGGGAAGCTCTTTACAGAGAGAGTAGGAAGGTGCTGGACAGGCTGCCCAGGGAGATGATGGACGCCCCATTGCTGGAGGTGTTCAAGGCCAGGTTAGGTGGAGCCCTGGGCAACCTTGTGTAGATCCAGGCCTGGAGGTTGGTGGCCCTGCCTGTGGCAGGGGGGATTGGAATTCTATGATCCTTGGGGTCCTTTCCAACCCAGACCGTTCTATGACTCTGTAATTTAAAATGCAATTATAAAACAACATCAAAAAATATCAATAATGATACATTTTAATTCAGTCATCACAGCAGTGCCACAGCAGTCAGTCATATTTACCCAATCGCTGTATATAATAATCTTCCTGATCCCTATATAATTGCTAGCTTCACCTTTTGAATTATCAACAGCTCTCATAGCTTATTGCTTCACACTTTCTTAATAAGAGCCTGCAATCAATATTCTTGCCACTGAGTAAGCAGCAACCAGCCAGCCAAACACAGGGTGTAAATGTTTCAGAAGTGATCATTACAAGGATATGAATGACAAGGTGACCGTGCTAATGGGATAGGCACACAGCAAAGACATAATTTGGAAAATCTGCTTACTTGAACGTGTGGATGCTTTGCCATGGCAAAATGGTGTTTCTGCAGAGGAGGGTATTTACTCTTGAAAATGAAACTCTAAACCCCCTTAAGGGTGTTTTTTTCTAAGATGGCAATCACCACCAGACTTGTAAATAGCCATCAGCACAACAATGCTGATCACATCAACTGACAATGTTTTAAATACTAATGTTCATAACAAAGCCCCCTCCCATTGTCTCAATGGAGGGTAAGCCTTTTTTGTTTGTTCTGTTACCCAGCCTGAAGACTCCTTAGGAAAGTGTGTGAATTGTGATGGGTCACAGTGGCAAAATGCTTTCGTTTTGGATGCAGCATCAGAAGTAATATAATGATCTCATTAAACCACGTCATTTGCATCATGTATTTAAATCTGTTGTTCTTTAGAGATTGCAGTGCATAGGAAGAGGAAAATCATGTCAATTATTCAAATACACAAGAGATGTCAAGAAAAAATACATTTATCTAGGTTTGTAATGTTATTTTTGAACTAACAAAAGCCCTGTGGTAAAGCCAGATATTGATCAACAGGAATACAGAACAGAAACTGATTTGGAAAGTACTACTAAAATAGAAATAAATACATTTGTTATGTTAGCTATCAGTTAACATTTATTGTTGCTGGAAAGCTTTTATTTAAGCATTTTATACTGAGAATTTTTTTATGTGTTATTTATTTTTCATCTTCGTTTCTGAGGTATTTGAAATAGAAGTATAAGGAATATTAACTTCACAATGAAAACTAAACTATATGCAAGAAGGAAACATAAAAAAATAAATATCCACATTTCTTCAATAAATCCATCAGTGTCAAGGCTCCAAGTGATCACTTATTTCCTGTAAATCTTATCTACAGATAAATCAGGGTTCAGTGCCTATTTACTTAATTTGGTTTCTTTTTCTCTTTTTCTTTTTTTTACCTCCTTGAGGCTGCATTCAGTTACTGGAAAAGTCAGTTAAGAAACTCTCTAAGAATCAGGAGGTTTAGAAAGCAGGCATTCCTTATTGCAGTGCTGGATGGACAGGGGTTCGCTCCAACCTAACAGGCATACTATTTAATGAAGCAGGTGTTTTTATACATGTCATGATTTGTATATTCATTAAGTCGTTTCAATTTGTATCAGATTTCCTGGCATGGTCATACATATTTGGTCTGTTTCCTATTATAATATTTTCATCTTCATTACACATGTGCTTTAAGTCTTTGAGGGTCTTCTGTGAGGGTCTTTGGTGGTCCTTTGGTGGTCCCTAGTGGCTGTTTGAAGATGTTCTTTCCTTTTCTTCCTTATATGGTCTGTCCTTAGCTCATGGCTTTGCTTGTGAAACAGAATTTCCTTATCTTGGCTCCAAGCGGCCTCCTGCTGCTCTATCTGCCCTGCATCCATCCAGGATGTATCAGACGGTTGTGAAATTTTGTCCTTGAATGCATTCATATTTGAGGGTCCTTGCATTCCTTCTTAGTATGATGTCCACCCTTCTGTTCTTGGTAGCCATGCACACTGTTCAATTACAGAACAGCTCAAGGTTTCTTGGGTCTCTTATCTATTTGTACATACCAAAAGTTTCAAAGCTGCTGAAACAAGCACAAAGCAAGTACAACAGAATTATCATCAAAGGCATAATTTCATCTTTTGGGAAAGATAACTTTGTTCAAGATATCAATTCTTTAAAGACCTTCTATTTCTTCTTGAGCTTTGTTGTGTTTTTCTTTAAGCAGTGAATGACTAGTGAGAAGCACGTGCTGAAAACGAATATCCCAAAGTCCTGGAAAGCATCCAGTCTTCTAAAGTAGCTACACAAATTCATTAATGGTGTTTTAACATGCACATCACCACAATACCCGATAGAGAGAGCTTTTGGCAAGTCTGCTGGTGAACCATGAGATGAGATGATGAAGATAGGAAGCTGATGATTAAACAGTATACTCTTACTGTTGTCTGAAAAGCAGCTTTGTTAGTCGGTGTGCAATAAGCCAATTCTCACACACATAGATGAGAGAGATTACTCAGTGGATTTCAACAAATCAAGCACATCGACAGTTACAATGATTAGCTAGTAATTTACATATAATTATAATAATTGATATGTCATCTTTAATAACTGCACTTGCATGGAGGAAGGGTCTTCACCTGGGGAAGGATTGTCTTGACCTGTGGGTGTGTGTTTTAGTATTATAATGAAGAGAGTTCAGTTAGGGATGGATGTCTGTACCTCTGTTTCCACTGCTAAACTGGCTGTGTGTGTATTAGA
>VZTU01032312.1:37701-55401 GCA_013400835.1 Zapornia atra | reverse complement strand
AAAAAAGAAAAAAAAAAAGAATCAAGGAAAAACCAGAAGACATACGTTAGAAACAGTCTTGTGCTTTGTTTGGGGGTCTTGTTTATTTGTTTTGCACTTGAGAACAAATTGTGTTGCAAAAAAAGAGATTAAGTGACTGTGGCGTGGCCAGCAGTCCGGGTACACGTCAGGCACAAAAGGGGTATAAACAAAACCTGTGAGGTGTGAGGGTTACATGAATAAGATTCTACAATGTTTCATTGCCAACAGCGGAAGGAGCTTGTATTTAATTGGCATTCTCCTTCTTACCCCAGCATCTTGGGCCACCTTTTCTATCCAACGTTGCCAAAACCCAGTGAATCCTATACCACTAGCATGGGAATCCTTGAATCCCTATAGGGAATCTTGCAGTGGGTGTGTTCTATTTTAGACTGGTAGGGCTTGTTACCGTAAGACTGACCAAGTCAGACTCACTCACCAATCTTTCCAATGAAAATCTAAGCTGTATTATCAATATATCCCATAGGTATTTCTTTAGGAATGTGCTGCCACAGAGGCACTGAGGGTATCAAGTTATTGCATGTATCATTTTCCATAACTACTAATTTCAGAGCGTGAACCAGCCTATATATACTTCTGTGTGTGTGTGAGCATGTGTGCACATATGTGTAGGTGAGAAGTTTATTAGCAAGGAGATTTCTGCACAAGAGCAATGTGCTTTTCCTGCATGTCATCCATGCCTGGAACTGCCAGCAATGTCACTGGAAATTCTAGACAAAGACCAGACTCTAGTGCCTCCATTTAGAGGTACAAGGGAAGAAGAATTAATCTGTTCATTATGAGCGGCAGAGAAATTCCGATTCATTCTTCATTAGGCTTCTTTTCCTCTTGGAAGTGATCTGGAAAAGTGCAGTGGATGTAGCCAAGGGAGTGCCTGTATTTACATTTATAGCTGTTCTTGGGCACATACAGCAATAAATTACTGTAATTTAAAGAGAGGCCTTCTGACAGCTTGAAAATTATGATTTAGCTCCACAAAGGAAACATATGAACCCAATGCTTCCCATGTAAAATCAGCCAAAACTCCATCTCTTTTTGCATGAAGCCCCTGCCTTACATAGCTATGCATAGATCCTTATATGGCTTGAGAATGAAGAGGAATTTCAGGCTCTATTTTTAGCTGTGCCATAGTTCTAGCCTTTTTTTTTTTTTAATTTTGCAGTAGAGCTCAGTTCCTTGCAGTGATGACCTTTCCTCAAGGATCTCAAACACTTTTCAAACATTATCTGACTAAACCTTCCAGGGAAGTAATACTCTGGTAGAGAAATATCAGACAAGGTCTACGGAGTAGTAAAGGACGGCACAGAGATTTTAGCAAATGAAAGGCAGGTCACAGAGAATCAGTGCTGATGAACACACCCAGGCTTAGGTCTGTTTGGAGTCAGGGTGCATTTGTTTTTAAACCCTGCATTAGTACAGACTGGAAACCAGGATTTATATGTTCCCAGAAGATGCACAATTCACTGGCCAAAGCAAATGATTTTATGACCCTTCCTCATATTATTATGAAGTACACACTAAATACACAAATGGAGACAAAACATCCCAAGGAAAAGTGAAGCAGAAGCAGACTATGCAGAGGACAGAGGTTTTTCCTTCCTGTCTTTTCTTTTTTCATCTTCCCTTAGTAGCTTTAACAATAGCCCCAAACAGTCCATGAGCTATCGCAGCATCCTATTATGCTACCTTACAAACACATTTCCAGAACAAAATCTACCTTGCAAGTACTTTTGTTTTGGTATCAAAAGAAGGAAAAGACCTGTTAGATACTGAACCTCTGGACACGGAGGGACTCGAGAGGAAACATGCAGAGAGCCCTGCATCACACCTCACTACAGCTGCTTAATTCTTCGTGGTGAATAGTATCACTTGGGTATTTTCTCACAGCTTTCTCACTACAATGAAAACCAGACGCTCATTAATTTACAGCGACACCCTAGATGTCTCTATATTACTCAGTGAGAAATACTTCCAAGTACACATTTGGTCTAAATTTAGTAATACAAATATTGTTAGATTTTTTAAATTCTCCTATAAAAATCCTGAATTAAATTTTTAAGTGACTTCCAGTTTATTTCTGAGTATAGAGTCTGGGGTGACCTGTGAGTCCCCTCTTTTCACAAAATGTCTAGCTTTTATTTTTGAAAATCAGGGCCGGAGACAGTGTGTAAAATGGGTGCTCACAAATGGAAGCATCCCAATCCAACAGTAAGTTCTGAACATGTTGGTTACTGGGTAACCAATAATGTAATAGACCTGATTAGACAGATCACAGGAACACAGCCTCCAAATGTAAAGGGAAAATCTAATGCTGCTCACATGCTGTTCAGGCCAGGATCTTCTGGACTCCATAGGTATATGAGAAATACCTATTTGTCTGCAAGCATTAAGAATGTGTGAGCAAAAGTCTTGGTATAGAAATTAGTCACTGGGCAGGTCACTTCATCCCCATTATTTTCCCATACTCTTGGCTCATCAGTTCTCCTGAGCGCCTGCCAATATCCACTGAGATTTCACTAGATACTTCACCTAGACTACCTTGAAAAAACTGAAGTGGTTCAATTAGTCTTTGGGGTCCTTAGCTTAATACAATATTGGTTATTTAGCATCCAAGTGATCAATAACCCCATGACAGAGAAGAGAATAATGCTAGTTTACTACTGATGGTATTATCCTCTCTGAGGGAAACTTCTCACTGAAATCCTCCATTCAAAGCATATATCCTGGTTTCCTGACCCCTCTGGTGATTTACTGCTTGTGCATCACTGAGTACAGGTGTGTCTACATTGATAAGGAAAAGATGAAGACAAGTATGTCCTTTCCATGAGCACTAAGGGATAAAAATGCTTGATGATCACACCTTGAGGTGGAAACACCAGTCGTCTCTGCTGTGTAGTCTAAGAGAAGATGGAAACTATATATTTTAATGGCAGGTTCTCTAGCCTTTAGAACCCATTCAACAGTCCCATTCATGACTTGTAATAGAGAAATGTCTCAGCAGAGATGATGGAGAATCTCAACTGGGCATCTCACTATGACATGAAGAGATCTCTGACAGAAGACAGTGCCCTTTTCCTAGGTCTTTTCTTGGATAACTCCTGGAATGTCTGAGTGGTCAGGATACAAACAAGATGCCATCAACATCCACATAACCAGTGGTGCACTAGTGCACAATTCTATGAGTCCTACTATGTTCTGCTCTGAACTGACATATGAAGACCTTTCCCTACCTGTGTAAGGTTCTTGGATATTACCCAATTATCAGAAATGGTCCATTGACCTTCCTCCTTCTGTTTCTCAGAATTAAACAGCAGCCTGTGGATGAACCCAGCCCTTAAGTGAGACACCACTTCCAATTCTGGTCTCCATGTCCCAGTCAACACCTTTCCGTGCCCAGGTATCACCCTTCCTTTCTTCACTTCTTGCCTGGGCCCAATGTCACAGACAACCAGTGAAACACACCTACTGTTTGAAATCCAGTGTTCCATCAGACTGAGTGGAACTTAGCAAATAACAGCACTGTTGGCCAATCAAAGCAAAGCGTGGCTTGCTGCACTGTTCCTCTGCATTCCTATTCCTCCTAATGTGGGATTGGTGCCTTATGGCTTATTAAAACTTTTGTGCAATAAAACATTGGGTTTCTGTGTAGCCCTCAGTTTTGGCTGCATGCAGCACAGCTTGTTTTTCATAATTTTCTCACTGGAGATTAGGATGCTGAAGAATACACGTCAATCAAATGACCTACATTTTTTATGAAAGAAACTCCTAAGGGTGAAGTGCAAAACTCCACTTTAATTAGCAGACTTACATCGCTCTGCGATGAGGCTCCAAGGGGATGAGGGGAAAGGGAGCCCTTGTTTCTTGCCTCTGTCTAGACAGTGGCATTGAATCTTTTCCAAAAGCCTGATCCATAGCAGCCTCTTCACTGGCATTTAGTTGAAGGAGCAATTTACCATGGCCCTGTCAGTGTTTCCCTTGAGATATAAGAATTATAAAAAGAGGTGTTTGTTGAACATGCTGCATGAGGCATATGGCATAGATGCAGTTAAAGCTACAACAAACACAGAAAGTTGCTCCACAGATCAGAACTTGCTGTTTTGCAGTTCTACCCGCATATTAACTGTACCTATACACACAAACAGGGCCCCAAAACATACTCCAAATCCTCAAACACTAGTCTGCTACTCCAGGTATTGTTAACAATGTGGTCTTCCACCTTTAAACATTCATAAGGCCACTGGGAAATGTCAGGATTTTTATATGCTTGTCTGAAAGACTCAGGCATCCACCAGTGCTTGTATCTGAGCAATGCAGACAGCCATATGACACTCACAAATACACATTCCTAGTGTGGAGCTAAGCTGAAGAATGCACTGCTGTTCTCAGCTATAATTATCACAGTTGCAGTTCTTATTGTCACCCACATAGGTGTATTATTATCTAATATGAAGCTAAAAGAACCTTACTAAATAATAGGAGTAGCAGGGGATAGAAGACCCAAAGCTGCTATTTCTGATAGCAGTGAGTCTAGAATCCTACATTCAAACTCTCCCTGGCTGCTGTGCTTCAAGTCTGTCTCAGGCTTTAATTTGTATAACACTGTCTCTCTTTGCTTTGGTGTTTTCCTCATCTTTAAAAGTCTCGATTCACAGAGCTCACACAAGCAAAATACTCACCAATAGAAGCTGAAGCTTCACATGCAAAGAATAAGGCTGAGTTTGAAACATGATTCTTCTAAAACTAGTGTCAAAGAATGGTTTAATTTAAGCCAATCACATTAATATATATGTTAATTAGATACTCATGCCAGGTACTGGATAGGATCAGAGATACTGAGCTATGATTTAAGATTTCTTCCTGTTGCATTTTTACCCACTTCCCTCACATTAGCTAAACTGATGGTTTTAGCAGAGGCTGCATTGCCATACTCAAAACATGTATCAAAGACTATAAAGCAGGAAAAGAAGTTTTGTGTTATTATTGTAATCTCTGTATTGCATTGGTATCCAGGGATGTGGGCCTCACTTTAGGCACAACGCTTGGGGAGATTTACTGCATGAAATATAATCAGGATGCTACATGAAAGCAAACTGTCAGTGTTTTTCATGGATATAAGCATAAAACATTTAAATTGTGTAATTCAGTGGTTATTGTGTCTCCCAGGGTGGGCATCAGGTCTGACATTCTAGTGACAAAATTAGCCTTTGTAAGTCCCTGTAGGCCTGACCTTTGAAAGAAAACATTTATAAGCCAAATCAGTTATTGCAGTGGCATTAGAAAATAGTTTTGTATGTTACTAATTACAAAAAGTATTGTATCCATACCAGAGCAAACAAAAAACTCATCTGAACAGGCTGAGAATACTGATATTAGTGCCTGTTCAGTTCCAGTGCTCTGCAGCAGATGTAAAGCAGCTGTGCTTTTCTGCTTGTGCGCCAAGAACGTGACTAGAATGGTTTAACCCGAGAAACCCAGCTTCCCTCCTCCATATCTTCTCTTCCTCTTGGCACCGCCTTTTCATTCTTCTGCTCAATTGTTCCTTTAATCCGTGAAAGCAGCTCAATGACGAAGGCTCTTTCATGTAGATTTCATTCACATTGGCAATGCCCTTGATCTCTTCTACTCCCTTCCTGAGGCACATCATGGTTTGTGGCTTTTGCTCTTGTGCTATTGATCTTTAGTGTGGTACAGGCTGTTGGGAAGTGTTTTGTGGCCTGTGGTGTGGTACATACAGAAAAGGCAGTCTGAGGACTTTTCCAGGCTGCTTGAGATTGAGAGGACTGAATCCCAGCTGACGCCTTTCTGTAACTATAGCTGTATTAAAATCTACTTGGGGGGGATTTGCTGAGCCAGAAGCTGCTTAAGAAGACTTTAACATCAACATTGATCAGTTAGTGTCTGTAGACCCTTAACCCTCAGATCCATACCAGAACTGCCTCTTGCAGAATAGTTCAAGCTAAACTGCCCAGAGATCAGTTTACCCAAGATCTCTGAGCGTAGAACTGTTCTATGTGCATTTCCTTTCAGAATTCTCTTCTCTGTAATAAGCATCTTCTCAGTGTCATCAGAACAGGGCAAAAGGGAAGCAAGTAGAGAAGTTTGTCCACACTCTCTGTTATAAAAGGTAAAGGACCACCTTGGCCCACAACATTTCAATACATCTTAATGAACAGATACATAGACCTCAGTTTTTGTGTTGGGCAGACTTCCAGGACATTTAGACACATCTGTGTGCACCCTAGTTTTTCTGCTCAGAGAGTCCATTTCCTAACTATCATCTGCCTCGTGATGTCTCATGTCTTGTGTTTCCACTGCCAGCTTAAAACACAGCAAGCAGGTCAGCTTCACTCAATAGATCAAAGCTTGGTTTAGAAAGGCATTCTATATACAATCTGTGTATGTTTTAAAGAGAGTTTAGGGGAGCATTTCCTACAATGTGGGGCAACTAACATCAGTGCCAATGTCCACAGGTCCTACTGCCCTCTGCTTTGCTTTTCCTCTTTCCTGTTCTCATTAATGCCACAACTTGCTTTGATTTTAACAAATGCAAAATAATTAATTCTTTGAATCAGCACAATCAGCAGGGCTGTTGCAAAACACTTTGATGCCCAGCCAGGCTGTCAGTTCAGTGTCAGTACTCTCTCCTCCCAGATAAAACTATGTGAGGGATGGAGTGGGTTCAGTGAAAGAGCATATAAGGATTTTAAGGCTGACCTCCACTGACAATGGATATTTAAAATAATGTTCTTGATTCCATCAGAGCACTTGCCATAATTATCCTGTCATTCTTATCATTGCTAGTTACTAGTTTGATTCTATGTGTTTGTTCTTGAGACCACTGCAGGTATTGTACCTTGTGTATTGTTTTGAAAGCACAAGACACTCAAATGCACTATTTACATATGCAAATGTTACATTTCCATGTGCAAATTACACCAAATCCAAGAACTATGAGCATAAATGATAGCGCAAAGTAAAATGATCCTCCTGTTAATCAGAGTCTAGATTTGAAGATTTGATTCTTCATTGAAAACAAAGCTCTGTGATGTTTGCCAGAAATTTGCCATTTAATATCCAGCACCATAGTTGAAGACTTTTGGCAGCTTGAAGAAAAAAGTAACATGAGAATCAGAGGCAAATATAAATACTATTTGAAAATGGGGGGGAAGAAAAGAGAAAGGAAAAAGACGAAGCATAATCACCTCCCTGTACTTTGATGTTTTCCCAGTATTATGCAATAAACAGTTGTAAAAATCCCACTATTTGCTTTCTTCTCTTTGTTTTCTTTGTTTTCTTTGTAGGGGCATTAGGAAAGGAACTGTGTGGAATTTAAACAAAGAGCATCAATTTTGAAAAATATAAGATTTTGAAGAACAAGTCAAGATCTCAATTATAAATCCATGAGATCCTTCTGTGAAAGATTAAGTCAATCACAAAGGAGCTTGACAAGCTCTGAATTCCAGAATTGTTGAAATCAAACCCACACTGAGGAAACAACTGTGAAAGTAGCTCATGTATCTATAGTGAACTGAAGCAACTGTCAAGCCACTGTTTTGGTAAATCCGAAATCAAAAGAGAAATCTTGGTTCTGTTACGAGTCAAATTCAGTTTTGTAGCTGTTTCTCAATTATGTGGGAATTTCTGAGTAGAAGAGGCCAACCCTTAAGCAAGTGTAAACTCACTCAGTTCGACTGTCTCTCAATGGAAGAACATCAGCTAAGAATCCTGTCCGCTGGATTTAGTCTACACCTGTATACAGAGAAACCTCCAAATATCATTTATCCTTCATAACTGATATTCATTCAATTTAATGAATGCTCTGATGTCTACCTCACTGGTTTTCCAGCTTCAGGAATTTTTTCCTCATATACTTTTGGCCTACGGTGATTTTCAAGTTAGCTCACATTTAAATGCCAGATAAACTTCCCTCCTCTACCACCAGCCATTTCAGTAGTAACAGTTGTGGGTGCTTCAACAGGAAGTACATTCAGCTGAAAATCTGACGTAAAATATGGGGAGGGGTGGGAAGGGTGGGGGTGTCCACTACTGTGAAGAGATAAGAGAAACTCCAATTCAAGGCAGCAAACAAGCCACTGAATAAACTGCTTTTGTTCTTTATGTTTTGGACACATTAAAAAAAATTAGGCAATTTGTTGTGATTTTGCCTCTCTCTGACAATGAATGGGTATTGCCATGTAAAAGGCAAAAACATAAAGGATTTCAGTGACAAAATTCAATGAAGGGGATCACTGAATAGTATCCCCTATAGTATATAAAATTTAATATAATTTTAAAAAATATAAAAAATAGTATCAAAATTTTAGCATTTTGATTATTTCTTAGAGACAGTATCACCTGTAAAATGCTAATATAATTTTTTTTTTTGCCAAGCTATCAAAGGAAAAGACCTTAACATATTTGTGGCACATTCAGTTGCAAAATATATTTTGCCACGTTCATTTGCACTTAACCTCACGTTGCACAGGGACTTCAGAGCTGAAAGCGCTCGAGTTGTTGTCAGTTGCCAGTAGAATAAGCTGCAGGTTCCAAGAACAGAAATTTAAAGACAGTGATAGTCAAATACACACGTACATCTGTGACCCTTCACTAGTGTTCAGGCTACAGAACTAACACAGTCAAATTGCATCCTGCACAACGGCAGCCGGTGGCTCGTGCACACAGGTCATTGCCACATGACTTGCTAGATGTATTAGGAGATGATTTTGCCTCTTTCTATAGAGCTGAGTATTGGCTGTCAGCACTGATTCCGTGTTAGCCGAACTAACAGCTTAAGGTTGAATTTAAGATGAAGTAATAACTCAAATGCTTTATGAAATCAGAGGCTCTTTCTGGCTGTGCTAGAGATACCCCAAGATGACACTGCAGCAAACTCTAAATTCTGTGCCACAGTTTGCTCCTCTGTTGCATTTGATCAAAAGTATTAGGCCTAGAAGGAGGAGAAAAGGGCTGTTTTGTTCTATTTCTAAAGCTTGGTTACTCTGTCACAAATAGTAGTAGATCGCACATTTCTCTATATCACAGGTTTGCTGTGAGGTTTAATTCACTGTTTTTTGCAAAGAATTTAGAGATTCTGGATAAAAGATATTACAGAAATGGAAAGCTTTAGAAGGGAGGAACAGAGAAGATCTGGTTCTGAATGCAAACTCAAAGCTGTTCATGCTGTTGCCTTTTTAAAGCTGAGCCAAGAGAGAGCAAAAGACAGAACTCAGCAGGCCCAGCCAAGTGTCCTGGCTCTGTGAAATGGTAACTTCCTATCCTGTTTATTGTACCCAACCTGTCTAGATTATCACAACAGGAAAAGTTGTGGAACCATGAGGAACTGGATTAAGACTCGCTACACCACAACAGCTTGAGAGGTACGAGGAGCGGAATGGTAACACCTATGCAGGGTCTGCCGTCTCCAAGTATCTCTGTCAGTGCAACATACAGACAAGTGAGGAGAAACTCTGGAACAAATAGAACTTTTCTTTAAGCTGTCTTAGCACTACCTGGAAGTACACACTCAAAAGCAATACCCAGCATCAACTAGACGCAGGCTGGTCAGCTAGCTCAAACAATGGTTTAGCAGAGACCAAAATTAGGCCTTTGTGGAATTCTGGTTCTTCATGGTTAGCCTTTCTTTAGTGGTGCTGTAATATCTGGGGGGGTTCTGGGTCAACTGCTTTTTTTTTTTTTTTTTTTCATTTTACTCATTTAGATTTAAAATACTTGAAAACATTTCCTTGGGGTATCAGCTCCTGTTCTTACCAGTATCTCTACAGTCGCATCTGCTCGATGAATGCTGCTGGTTGCTCAACAGTTCTAGAGCCTGAAGATTGTTTAATTGCTTAAGCGTGGACAAAGAAACCTGTAGCTGTCGATGTTACTGTTTAAGCAGCTAAGCTCACAGTAACAGTTCTGCCACTTGCATGCTGTGGAATATCTTATAGAGAGGTATTAAAACTAAATCTGTAATACACTATGAAGTATTTTCCCAGGGTATTTTGCCCAGATTAAGGTATATAACCACATAACCTCTGTGGAACAAAAATATGCACCAGGTGTTTTGAATAGTGACAATTTTGCACCTGCAGAAGCCAAGTGTGATTACGCTTTTTGTAGTGTGCAACAGCATTGGCTTTCCCTAAGTAAGAAGTTTTGTGCTTGAGTTTGTTTCTATATGCTTAAAAAGTGGCTCCATGGAAACACATGGAACCCTCTAAGCTTTAAAGAAAGGTGGAGGGAGTTTAAAAAGAAAGCTGTTTGAGCGTATTGATTTTACAAGTAAGTACTGTGAAAAAGAAGGTGGAAAATGTGCTGGGAAAAGATGTGGAATTTAAATGAATCCTATAAATAACTTTTACAGCATACACATCTGTACAAAGGCAGAAGGAACAGGGAGAAATAGATCTTTCAAATTCACTCCAGTTATCACCGTGTTAGTAGGTAGAGTCATCATTCAACTGCAGTGTGTAGGCTTGGATTTCTCTAGCCTTATTTCCAAAATTTTTATATACTTGCTAGATTATATGGGAGACCAGTGAAACCAAACCCCTACAAATCTAAAGAAGCATGAAACTTAAACCTTCAGAAGTGTATTATGTTCAGCTTCATATTTCATATAGTTCAGAAAACATGAAGAAATATCAAGATCCTTACAGCAAGGAAATACTGGAAAGGAACTCTCAACAGATGATACAAGCTGTGCTGAGTGAAGACCACACACAGGAGAAAAGCAACTAGAAAAAAAACTTCCTAGACAGGAAATAAACTACCACAGACTGCTGCTATTCCATAGCGTTAATCCACAGCCCAAAACTCCTGTCCCTCTAACCAGTCCTTCACAAAGTCTCCTTAGGTGGTTAAGAACAACAGGTGACCAATTACTTGCTGAAAATCACTGTCCTTCATCAGGCTTTGGGTGCATTTTTTCTGGTCGAACCCACAAGTGCCTGTCCATCCAAATAGAAGCTATCACTAGTGAGAGAATTAGATTCTTCACTCTATGCCTGTAGAGACAAATACCTTAAGTCCTTACAGTGAGCTATTCATGCCATTATCTCCTGGCAAGTAAAAAGGGGAATATACGCTATTCCAGATTAAATTTACCTATTTTTTCCCATCTGATTTTCACAGGCATCCTTTACAGATTCTCATGAACATCAGGATACTTTCACATGCTCATGTTGTCAGAGTAGGAAATAAAAAGGGTATCAGATCTAAACCAGACACATTAATATAACTCACCTGTATGAATAGCTTAAGTTTGGATTTAGGCAGCTTGGATTGTTGTTGTTTTCAATATGTCACAATTCAGTTAATAGGTTTCCTCCCAGTCTAGGCTTGTTCCCAAAAAAACCACCTTATTGCTGGCAACAGATTCTTATACATCTCCTTTCCCAAACCAAAGTTCAAGAATAAACCTCTAAATCTGAAAGATGCTTTTGCTACACAGGTACCACACCTAGAATTGCAAAACAGCTGTTAATGGAAAGGATGTGGGAATCTAAATAAAGCAAAAAGCAAAACAGTCAAAGAAAGCAAAGAGGAGCTATCAATGTGCGATTGCTCTATTCCTTATCATTCACTGCAGTTTGTAGCTACTGGGCCATATCCAACCAGTCTCTAACGTGGCTTAATGTGTCACTGAGTTTTCTCTCTATGGAACTTGCTGTATACTTTGCAAAACAAATATTCAGAGAAGGACTATTTGGACGTCACGCTGAAGCATTCATTTCTTTCTAAGTGTTTGGGGCTGACAGATGCTCACCATGCAATGGAGAGCAGCTCAAGCACCCTAAAAGTGCAAGAACATATACCAGGCTGGATGGCATTTCTTAACGTACCGCTCTCCTTTGAATCAGATTCCTCATTTTTTTACATATTCATTTTGTTTCCATCACTTTTCATATTTTTATGTCTTTCATCATGACACAAATGCAGAACCCAACAACCACTGCACATAAACAGTGTCCGTCTGATGCAGCCACATGGGTGCAGTTGTTTACAAAATGGAATGGCAAGCTCCATACTTCTCAGCAGAATTTCTCATCAGCAAATCTGCCTCTTGCTCAGGGATTTTATTTTTCCATGCTCGTTTGTTGTCATGTTGATGACAACAGTTTCAGAAGTACAGTATGTTTATCAGAAAGATGCATATTCAATTAATATCGCTTTAGGCAGTTTTCACTAAAAATCAAGGCTTACAAATCTCTCCACAATTCACACAGATAAGAAGCCCCTTCAGAAGGATGCTTCAGCAGTATTTCTAGGATAATGCTGCCCTATCCTGTAAGACCCTGCCTTGCTCATTTGGAACTTGACTAGAACTTTATTCACAGTCAATCTAAACTAGATACATCAGGAATGGAAACCTAAAATGCCAATCCTTTTATCTGTCATCACAGTTTTCCAGACATTCACTATCAAGCAGTTTAGTACCAATAACTGTTTGAGCCACCTTAAAATAGCCTGTTCACTGTAAAAGCATCCTCAGAATTGGTACATACACGCAAGCAGACACACAGAGCTCCTGCAATAGGAATACAAGCCCAAGCATTTAAAATTTCGGCCTCTCTCCATTAAGTCTTTCTACATTTTCAGTTAGGAGAAGAAATGAGATTTTTTCATTAAAATATTCAATTCCCTGCATTTTTAATTTTAGTCACGCCAGGAGGGCAAATATAAGCAAAAGTGTATTCATCTCTTCCCAGATCTTCACTAATATCTCATTTTTCTTGTCATTATGTAGCAGAACAGCTTTGCTGGAACCCGATGCCATTGGGTTAAATGAAAGCACAAATGTCTTAAGCTGAACCCTCTTTTTGAGGGCGTCCTATCCCTGGCTGATAATGTGTCCAACTCAGCATAAAAACTACCCTTTCAGAGGGATTAATATTTACAAATATTTTTGTTGCAGTGCACAATTTAAACACATCAAGATTATTTTTATTGGTATTTCAAAAAAAAGAAAATTTCTGCCTAAATGATTTGGAGAAGAAACCTTACCAGTGACTTGCAGTCATTGTTAAATACACTCAGTGTGAAGTTAGATTTGGTTTTACATTTTATGAACTCCTTTTCAAGGTATTACACTGCAGTTCTGGTATTTATTTAAGAATTGATTTCTCTTTCTTTTTTTATTTCTGATTTTTAGGGTACCCATTCACCAATGTCAAATGTTCACAGCATCTCAAAGCTTTTCCTGCTTTTTCATAGCCTTCGCAGCCCTTCTTAAACCTGAGGAATAGCACACTGCAAATGATGTGATTATAAAATAGCAGGAATCGCATTTTCACAGCATCTTCACTACTAGTTCAGAACTCAGAATAAGAAACTTTTCTTACATTTGCAGCACTTTCATTAGAATGTATTAATTTCCTAAGAGGGTCAATGCTTAGAGCCTTTCACAATTAACAAATGTTTTAGGTAATGCTTCACATAAAACTTTAATGAACTAAATATGTCTTCTGTTTGGAAACCATGGGGAGCAGGTGGAGAGCTTCTCAATACAAATCATGTTTCTCCAATGAGATTTAACTTTATATTGATATTGACAGTTGAAGACAAACATTTTTATTAGCTACATGCTTTCAGGCTGGATCAAATTTGTGAAAATGTCACACAAATCAACAGAGTAAAACTAGATTTAGCCCGATATTTAAGTTCATTCTCTCTCAGGTTTTAATGTTTGGAATCATCACCCTGGCAGCAGAGAAACATGTAAAAATCATACTGTTCTAAGCATACAGCACACTGTTGCCACTGGAGACTACAGGTATTGTAGCTGCAGAAACAGCATGGAGCATCCTGATGCATCCTGGAAGTGCAAGGAAAAACTGAAATACAAACTGTCTTCCTTGGCAGTCCTAGATCTTTGCAGGTGAACCCATGAATACCTAGCAAGTGAAAATTAACTAACAGCCTGTGTGTTTACTGAGTGATTCATTGACTAATGCTTGAGTAAAAGCTTGTCTCTTCTAAAATCAGTCGGGAGTTTTGCCACTGAATTCAATGGAGTGAAATTTCATTCACCATGTCCCAATTCTCTGACTAGAAATAGATTTGAATAAAATATTCAGATGCATTTGAATGATGAGCCGTTACCCTGTAATCACTCAAGGGGTCTTTCAGAGTTATGACAAACTTCTATGTGCTGTGTTTAAGAATGCTGGCCTGCAAGGATCCTCTTGAGCCAGCAAGTGTCATCCTGTGGCAGTTAAAACTCGTGCTGTCAGATGTCTCCACATGTAAGCAGCCTTCTGTTCACACAGTGCCATTTGAAAACAAACAGGTTTATTAAAACCTAATCAGTACAGAGGGCAAGGCTCATGAGAACTCACCAGCACTCTTATCTCACACTGGATTGCAAACTAAAGCACAATGGAAGTGTCAGAAAATCCAATCCGTGGACTCAGACCCAGTGGACAGGGGTGTATGCTAAGTTTCAAACTCTGCCACAGGTTTTCTTTGACCTGTGTTAGGTCATTCCTAGTTTTGCACACCCATTTCTTAGACTGTGAAACAGTCTGAGCAAAGACTGTTCCTGTACAATAGGCTGAATGTCAGTTTTGAAGAAATGATCTGCTGCGTTTGCCAACCACATGATTAAGAGTCCAGGACCCCAAAGTGTCAGGTAGGGAACCAATCCTTCAGGCAACAGTCATGCTAGTTTCACCAAGTGCAGACATATCCTGATAAGGATTCTTAATTTAATGGAGCTCCTGCAAATAAACAAGCTTAATGAAGATTACTGCCTTCCTGGAATTCATTGTGCTGCTCCAATTTAATGCTATCACTTGCATAAGAGGCTATGACAAAGTCTCTGGAAAAAAAAATATGCAAATTCACTCACTTCAAAGGCTTTTATTTTAATTGTGCAAAATGCAGAACAGAACAAGAGCAACTCCACTAAAAATGGAAAAAACATAAGAGAGGAAACGGATACATTTCCATCATTTCTTTCAGCTCTTTAAGCACACAAGTTCTCCCAACTACCAGTTCCTCTCAATCGGTGCAGTTCCCATCATGGGTTTGCAGAACTCCATGAAATGTTCACAGTTTTACTGCAAATACTGAGTTTGTGCAAATTTGCTGAAGTTTCTAAATATTATGATCCAACTTTGGATCATATTCAACAATCTGTGACCAGTTTAAAACCATTTTCAAACAAACCTGAGCTGAACTGTGGTTTGGCACTCCAACCAGTGAAGCTCAGTAGTTTTGATAGAATTTTGCCTAAAATTTGGGGGTACTTTTGAATCAGAGATGAGTTCAAGATGAAAAATTCAGACCTGGGCCAGGAGCTGTGGGCATTTGGATGCACATTTGTGGTTCTGGCCCAGTTCTAAATGGAGTCAAAACCACAACGCAAATCAAAAATGAAAGAAAGTAGCTATGAAGGCAGCCAACCAACCTTGAGACAGCTCCTTGAGTTTAGTGGTTTTACTAATTACAGTGGAAGTTCTAGGTCATTTTGCACACACTAATTTCTTTCACAGGCCCACAGTATTGTTCAAAGACTTTGTATCAGATAAAAATTTCTTTAGAGCGCAAAATAAAATTTTACAACTTCACTTTTTGTTGTACTACATCTGAATCAGCTGCAGATAGGAAGACTTTTGAATTTATACAGCAAGTCATTTTATCTCTGCAAATAAGCTCAACTCCAGGAATAGGACTAAGATAAGCTATTTAACAAAGCTGGAACATCTAGGTGAGGAACTGTAAATGAGTCTTATAGGGTTTGATAAAAGCCAGTACAATAGTAATAAAGCCTTCAACTCAGTTAAAACTTATACAGTCAACCGTGGTCAGGCTGCTCAAGAACTGATGAGAACAGTCCTTGAATCATATGTGAGAATTTTTCTTAGTGTTTCCCCAAAACAGGTGTCACATTAAAGTATGAAAAGCTACAGAGAAGAGAATCAAAAAGCAGCATCGGCCAGCAAATATCCTCCAGCTTTCAAAAACTTCACCAAAACCTATTTTTTGCCTATTAGTAGAAAATTTTATTAGAAAAAAATTATTAGAAAATAAAAGAATATATATATCAAGCAAAAAAGACAGCAAATGATTAATACAGGTTACCTGATCATTTAAACTCTACTGATCATTTAAACTCTACTGTATAAGACTTTTTCTCAACTAGCTACTGATGAACCACACAGTTTACTGCAGTCTGACAAGCCTACATTGTTGACTTATTCTATGTTCCAGGACATGTTCTAATTTCAGGATAATTAATAGCTTTGTAATGTTGACAACATAATTCTCTCCAATAGCTAATAGCTACAGATATGTTTTATAGACATGAGAATATAAATGCACTTAATTGTTGTACAAAATTTAAAAGGTACTGAAATGGGGACCCTAAGCCAGCACTATCTTAAGCACAGGCTCTGGGACCCTCAGTGTTTCCAAATGAGGTATCCCAACAGTCTGTCCTCAAAGAAATCTGTATCCCAGAATATGGTCTCAGGGCACAAGGATGGTAAAGCATCTGATCATGTGTATGTGGCTCACAAGACCACCCAGAATCTAAGATGGCCCATTCATCTCTTCCTCAGCTGTGCTGCTGAAATGCTATTTTTGCCTGTAGTGTCCAGCTAATCTGTCTGAAATCCTATACACTGCAGGGCAACAGCTTTGTGATTTAAGTTTAAATTTCAGTGGAATTTTGTTCAGTTTTTAGCCTCAGTTTCCCATAAAGTTTTGGACAAGTTATCTAGGTAGTTACTGTCTGTCTAGGGTGTCAGCTGCTTTCACTCCATAAGTTTTAATACATTACACAAAAACAACTATCATCAATCCACATTTAGGTGACTAAATAACATGGAAAAAACCAAGCCATAATCCCGAGGTGTTCTGTTCCTTACTTTACATATACAATTATTCTGGCTTTCTGCACCTTCTCCTGTTTAATTATTAAATAGAATAAACCTTTCTGGATTTGATCTTTATAGAACTTACCAGAACAGGATTTGATCTCAGGTCTCTGCTCCTGATACTACTTGAAAACAAACCAATATGTTTAATAATGAACTGTGAAAAGATTCAAACTAAGAGCACAGTCTATTTTATCCAGAAATTAGAGATTAATGTGCCGCTTACCAGCACAGTTACACATAGCTGCTAATGCCACAGCACACAGCAGTCTGTAAAAACATAGAATATTATCATAGGAACTGAGGAAGTTAAGGCAGCACTCACGTTCAGATGAAACGAGATACTCTTTTTCAGTGTGGCTGCCAAAGATTTAGTCTTCAACTAGTGCTGATCGCCAAAGTTATACAAAAAGCATTCCTTCTAGAGAAGATTTGACTACAGACTCTCTCAGGTATTTTCACAGGTCTCCAGTTTCCTCTACACTTGTCCCACCACCTGAAGTAGACAGCACTGCTATTCTCCCATTTTTCAAAAACTGAAATTGAAAGAGAGAGACTAACTGGGTATTCAGGATTCTCAAAACCTGAGTGAAAACAGAGCTGAACTTCCACACCATGGACTAGTGTCTTTGACCCTCTGGGTAATATTGGCACAGTGGTTATCACCTTGTATTTGGTTTCTCAAATAATACAGTAAACACCTATTTTCAAAGGACCCAAAGGGATGTAACCTCCTTCATCTTTTCACAAACCAGCAGTGTACTGTATAATCCAG
>VZTU01032312.1:1319-37560 GCA_013400835.1 Zapornia atra | reverse complement strand
CCTGAAATATCTGGCCCCTGGATTCAGCTAACATAAATGCCTGTAAAAACAGGTACCAAAAGGATACAAATTTCTGGGAATAATATGGATTGGAGTGTTGCAGGAAACCCTGTTAAACAGTGAACCGGTCTTTTATTACCAAGTCTGTTAACAGAGTCTTATCACCAAAAGATACAACTAATCAGGCTCAGTCATTTGTCCAAGCACAGGCCAGTTTCTGGGACAGTAGAACCTGCCGCTCATCTTCAGATCCATTCTTTCAATTTAAAAAGTATTTAGGGGATGTGTTTGCCTAAAACTAATACCTTAACTGCAATTTTTCTAATGTCCTTATAGCACCGGTATAGCAAAATTCTGAGACACCTGAAGGGAGTCTAGGGGTGAAATTTATTCCAAATATAAGCATTTAGAAGTGCAGCTATTCTACAGCATATTAATCAATGCATGCTTTGTTTTTACTTAAGGCTTAATTTACCTCTACTTTCTAGAGAACTAGATTCTGCTCTTGAAGCTCAGATATAACTTGCACTGAGTAAGATCACATCTGTAAAAATGGAAAGGATCTCCATTTGGTATTGAAAAATATCTGTAGGTTCTTAACTACCTTGGTGATTAATATTTATACAACAGCTCAATAAAAATTCATCCTAGAAAGTGATACTTCCCTGAAGGGCCTCAGACCCTAGGTTATCTTGTTGTACAGGGCATGCTTGTATAAATATTTATTTTTTAAAAATGAAGTACTGCTGTTATTGAATAAGAAATAATCCTGAAACCCATGTTTTCCCCAAACATTATTTCATAAGATGATGGTATTGTTCTGTTTGGTATGTAAATTCAGCCATTGGACCTAGGATGATGAAAAGCAGCTCAAACTCCTTTGCTTTTACTTTATAGATGCTTTCATGAGGAAGAACCCCAGTTCTTCAAGCTATTCTGTGCAGTTTATCAGGCTGAATTAGAAACAAGATGAAAGGTTGAATTTAGATCCCTTAATTCTGTCTGTTAGTTCCTAGATAGTGTTTTAGCAACTCATTTGAACAGAATCATTACAGAGTAGAAGAGATTTCAAGAAAAAAAATTTAAGAGCAGGTATGAAAAGGATTCATGAGAATCTATAATTAAAGCCACATGCAGGAGAACTAGAGCACAGTGTTCTTGTGCTTCCTTTCAATAATACTTCATAACCCTAAGGATATTATCTCAGTCAGGGGTCTGTTGAACAGGACAAAAGAACATCCATATCCCAAACCTCTTTAAAGTTTGTGTTTGGCAGGATAAGACAAGGGAGTAATCTTCAACACTATTTTGTGCTCAGGGTGTGGGCTTATAAAGATACATGGGAACTAGAGCCAAGCCTTGTGCTTTCATGAAGGAAGAATTCATGTCTGCAAAGGAGGACTCCACAAAAAAAAAGTTAAAAACCAACAGCCTACATGGTAACATGAAGAATTTGGAGCTCTTTTTAACAAAGGCAAAGTTCTGGGAAGCTTTGCTGCATTTATAGCTTATGGTTTTACCTGAGCAGTGTACCTGCAAACCATGTAAGATCCAGCTTATACCTGTTAGCTGTCCTTGCCCTTCTGTTTTTAACTTTGTGGGAAATAATTCCATTAATTCTGTGGCACTACCTATACTTCCAAGAAATCATTTAGTACAGGCACCCACAATGACAAAGCATCACTTTTATAGCCTCGGTCTATAAGTACATTTGAGAAGTTTTTAAGAGTTGAGAGTAAGTCTTCCCAGGTGTTAATGTTCCATCTTTGAACTGTAACTGGGAAGCCTTCATGTCACCCAAAACCAGGGAGATTTGGACTGCAATTTCAGAAGGTGCTGAGTACAAACCTCTGAGAAACTAGTCTTTTCAGGTTCTTTGGAATTTGGCAGTTACTAATTGAAAACATGAAAAATTATTTACCTTTTTTTAAATCTTGACCAATAGAACAAAAATATTATTGATCATTACAGTCAATTTTCTTGATAAATGTCACAACAGTTAAAGAAAAAATCATTCTGACCATGTGGAACAAAAGGTATTTAGGTGAGCCAGTACCAGAATTTTGCTTGCCTTCTAGAGCTTGCCATTATTATAATTTCACAGTTACTGCTGCCTGAGAGAGTTTTGTTATCCACCTCAAAGGGACCACTCACTAGAAACCAGGCAAACCAGACACTGGTATCGGATAGACCACATTCTCTAACAGCAATAACATAAACTTGTTTCAGAAGAGCTTTCTCCCAGGCTCACATTTGGTTTTCCTTCTGCTTCTCTGCACACAGTTGCTCTACTGCTTAGGTAAAGCCATAGCCTCATTAAAGAAAATGACAAATGTAGCATTGACATCAGTAAAACAAAGACATACACTCATCAGAGGGGACGGCACCACATGAAAAGAGCATGTAGGAAGCAGCAAGGGAACCTAAATCTTTCTGAATATGAGGTTTTCAGAACAGATACCCCTGTGTGGTGCAAAGCAGACAAACACTATAATCCTGATGAAAGTTCTATTTTGAGCCAAATAAAGGATGTACAAAACAGGAAAGAAAACAGTCCTACAGCCATCACATGTTAGACCTTAACAAGAAGGCACAGTAAGACAGAGAGTTGGAAAAATACAGAATTCAAGTTGCTTGGAGAGCAAAGATTAATATATATATAAAAATATAGGGAAAGGGTAAAGTGTGATTTATCCCCTTCTTCATGATTTACAAAGTATTTTAAGCTGCCAGTTCACAGAGAGAAAAATTAGAGTAGTTGGACCTCAAAAGCCTGATGCAGCTGTAGCAGCTCTGCTATAAGGAAGCGTACACCCAGACAAAATGCCATTCCTCCACATGGACCTCTGCACATTCTCTAGCTCCTTCAGAAACCCCAGGCTTTTGGATGAAGCCAAGAGAAGAACTTGCTCCCTTGCAAGGGGTGGCTAACAGGCAGCAAGGGGTTCACATACCTGCCAAGTGTGCCACCGCGTGGACAGTGAGTAATTAATGACTCTCGGGATTAGCCCAGGCTGTTTTGAGGTTGAGCGGTGCTCAGCTGCGCTGAGTAACAGTCACACGGTTCAACAATCCAAAAAAACATGCATCTGATCAGTCATGTTTGACAAAGGCTTTTTACAAAATGTTTATGTACAGAACTTTCAAAAAAGCTTTCAAACACCTACAAGGAGAGCCAGATTTCCAAAAAGGTTTCATGTTATCTGATAAAACCAGCAGTTACTGACACGGATTCTTTTAAACATCTGGATGTTCATGTGGGTTCCTAAAAGGAATACAAGTTCTTTATCTAAAGTCTGGCCCTGGAAGTACCATATTTCTGAGATCCAGACACAGTGGGAGCAGCACAGCTATCCTGCATTGTAATTCTTGCCTAAAAGCAGCATACCCTGGATACTATATAGATGCATGTTTAAATAGACCTAACATACCTTTTTTCAATTTCCTTTCAGAAGTGGATCGTGTCACCAAAATGTCTAGCATCATGTCTTTGTGTTAACCCTTCTGCTATCAAGATGGGCATGGTGAATATTTAGCTGCATGAGTGTTTTCCATTCCTGCTCAGCTCTTTCTACATATTAGAGAGATATTTACTGGACAAGAACGAAAGATTCGTATTCACAAATTTGGCAAGCTCAAGAATTTCAGCTACAAAGAGAAATATAGCTCTGTACATTCAAAAAATGAATTGGAAAAATGCCCTGACTTTCCTTCAATTTCTGAAACTCCCTTTGTTTCATTATCTCTGCACATTTAGTGTCAGAAGTTTGTGACCTATCAATCAACAATGTATTAAGAGTAATTATTAAAGACATATTTATGGGAGAACCATGTGTAGTTCTTGGCATCACGTACAACCTTCGCCTGTCTTTGAGCCCACTCATTTATCTCTGAGCATTTTATTCTTGAAGGAATGGCCTACTGTCAAATAAGTCATTTAACCATTGACAGAATGCCTGCTTCTCTGATTTTAAATTTGTAATCTGTGTAGGAATAATTGTTTGATTCAGGCACTTATGTGGGCTTTACCCAATGAATTGTTAATGGAGCGTGAATTTTAAGCATAGAAATCAGCAGAGACACACTAACTTGAGGGACAGACCCTTTGGCTCTACAGTTGGTCTTGCCCACAGGATGAGGGGCTCTTGTATCTCCTGGTTTCATTCCATAATGGTTTGCTTCTAATAAAATCCCACGATTACTGCTCTTTCCATAAGAAATGCAGAGTTAATTCCTGGACCTAATGCAATAATGGCCAAGATGGGTACGTTTTCAAGACTGGCATTTGATTTTTTAGTCCAGAAGAGAGTGGAAAGAGGGAAGTTTGAAACAAAATCTTGGATCTAAATAGGAAAGAAGTCACTAAGATACAAGAATAGGATTCAAGAAAATGTAGTTTCAGATTTCCTGGATGATCTAAAGAAATAATTTAATCATAGTTAGCTTCATAAATCCTCAACTCCCCATTTCACTTTCTTTGTCTGTTTTATTTATGAAGGTTAATTAAATCACAAAGGCAGGCAAGAATTGTTTTTACTACATCAGGAACACAGCACACCCATTGGCACTCTTTGCCCTAATACTAATTAAATAATAGTAATAGATCATAATAAGAATAGAAAATTAGATCCCCCTTCTCTTCCCATGTTTGAATACTCTTAACTTTAACAAATTTTAATTTTGGATTTAGATTTTGCAATTCCAAGCCAGATCTCAAACACTGAGTATATGGGGATAACTACTCATTTGAGAAGAGGAGAGTACCTGAAACAAATGATGCAGATCATAACAGAAGGATACAGAATGGCAAATGGGTGGGAGAAGAAGTCAGGAAGACTGTAGAAGAAAAAGAAGGGGGAAGGAAATCTAGGAACACAAAAGTAATAATGGAAACAAGCTTTTAAAACTGTAGAAATTGGAAATGAATCTGGAAAAGAGAGAAATACAGTGTCATCATGGAGTCTTAATTTTGAATTTAGTGTCACGAATGCTGGTTTTTCTAAGGAACAGTACATTTTTTCATTGGAATCAAAATGCAACGTGTAAAAGAGGACATTTTCAGTACTTTGCTACCTTCTTCCTCTACAAAATGAGATATAACAGAAAAACACATGGCCAAGCACAGCATCCTTTATCTCAAGTATCGCTATGACCTCCAATCTCCAAATCAGAAATTCTGAATCTCTACCACTGAGCTAAAAGGCTGCAAAAGGCAGAGCTGCAGAAATACACCTGTGTGTAAAGGGTCAGGCAAGTACCTAGCTAGTGTGTCAGAAATACCTCTCTGTACCTGACTTACACTGGCTTCCCAGTAAATTTCAAAGTGGAGCTTGTTTCTTTATTTGTTTCCACCACCCAAATGTGACCATAAAGTGCTGTGTAGAGGCCAGGTACATTTCCTGGGATGATCAGGCATTGAAGATATCATACACACCAAGTAGTGGTTTACTAATAACGCCACAAACTGCCCCTTGGTTTACAGCTCCCACCCTAATTTCATTTAAACTTGTTTTCTTGAGGGTAGTGGAGAAGAGGGTTTTGCCCCTTCAATTCTTAGCATTCTCTTTGCTTGCAGTCCAAAGCTTTCCTCTGCCTCCACTGAACCTAATACAACACAGCTCTGCACTCCTCAGGCCACTGTTGATAGCACCTGGCAGAGAGTACATAAGCACTACACACAACTTGCAGAGCCAGTGTCCTAGTAGACTTTATAGATTTCACATGTTTTGCAAATCATACCTTTTACAGAATAAGTGTTGGTATTCTTTAAGTAGTGCATTAAGGAAGGTTTGGCTTTATCATCTTAGTTTTTTCTCATACTCTGCAGCACTGCAGTTCACCCAGACTTTAACAATCTACAGGGTATTAGGAGAGAGATAAGCAGGGGGAATGGGGAAATGAAAGCAGCAACAAAGCTATGTCGCCTCCTGTGTTTACAAGAGGTAGAAGATCGAATATGAACTTTAATAGTAACAAACTCAGGACCAGACTTAATAGTTGCAAATTGTGCCAAGTGCTCAGCACACCCATGTGCAGCAACACTCAGAAATTAATCTAAGCAAAGCTGCTAAAGGTGGGGGGGGAAGCCACCAGAGTGATAATGCATCATGGAGAGCTGTCACAATAAATGAAAGTACTGGAGCAATTAGCAGACACAGTACTAAGCACTGTGCCACTTTCCTCATTTTAATTGTACTTCATCTTAGTCAGAAGCTAAACTCAAACTGAACTCTGTTGGATATGGCAGAATTGACTCATTTTGAAGAACACAATGGCCTAACAGTTAACTTCTACTTTTCTAACAAAATAAGGAGTAGGAGTTTGAGAAAAGAAATGTGGGGAGGAAGAACTGGGAGTAGTGATGGCTTGGAAAAATTTGCTCAGAACAGTGTTAATTTTCTAAAGGAAATCCCTATAAAAATCTACAAAATAACCTCACATTGCTCTGTATTAAATGCTTTTTTACACTTACCTCAAGACACTGTTGAGAACTCAGCTGTTACTATGGACTGGGTACAGTACTTTTTATTGTTATCCTTTCCTTGCTGGCTGGGAAAGCCTACATCCTCTTGTCTCTCCTGGGAAGTGAACTCTTTGAAGAGCCAGGCATGAATGAGACCAGCACTGGGTCCAGAGAGGGGTTTCTGAGAGGTCTAGGAGTTGAGAAGGGTACGTATCTTTCTGCTAGGAAGGCAGCAGCACAAATAAATCGACTGGTGCTCAGTGGGCAAGCAACTGAAAGCACTAATCTTGCATTACAGCAGGTATGTGCCTAAGTTCTCCCCCATTTCTATCCCCATAGTACTTGGCTTGCTTTCATGACTCACATGAGAGCTTTTTTGGCGGTGAAACACATACTTCTGCCATACCCAATACACTGCTGTATACAGGAATGCGCCTGCCCTGGTACATCCCCAAAGTGCAGGCACTGGACCTCAGCAGCCCCCAAAAAAGAGAGAGAAAAATGCATGGCAATAACTGGATTAAATGTTTTGTAATGAGACATCACATTGGCTTTGAGGTTGCAAAAGTTGTCAGAGCTGTTTACTTGACAGTACCTACCCTTGGGTATCCCAGCATTTCAGTCTGTCTGTGGGAGTAGATGTGATGTGCAAACTAAGCTGGATTGTTCAGCGGAACAAGATTCAATTGCATGTATTTAGAGGAGAAGTTCCTCTGTGAATTGTTCTTCCCAATAGGAATCATCTTGACGAGGAGATAGTTTTTACTTTTGTCATGTGACACTGATTTGTTGCAATTTTCAAATCCAAGATTAACAATTCTTCTTGACGCTACATTCTACTTTTTTTTTTTAAGTTTTCAATGAGCTTTAATAACAGAGGAGGAAAGAGAAAAGGCAAAATTTTTGGCACACTGATTTCTCACACAAAACAGTAACTGCTTTGGCATCCAGAGATGTCAGCTCCGTGCTCGAAGATAATTTCACTTATTTTTGCACAAAGCTGGCAGAACTACATTAGCTTTAGCAAGTTAAAAAGTGTGCTGATATGAGACCTCCCACTGAACAGCTAGTAGGTATGTAGATAATGTTAAATGTTTCAATAAACATCAACATCTTTGCCTAGAAATACAAACAAGAGAGTGACCAAGAGCGAAGAGCCAGAACCTGGCATGTCTGCTCTGATGTCCAATGACCTTGTATCTTCTGAATATTAAACCCTTCTTGCTACCTTTTTATTAATATTTCTTTGCCATTAACAGAGCTTATTGTGGAACTAGGTCAACAACCTCATCATAGCCTCTCAGCTGAGCAATCTAGGTTGAAGCATTGTGGCTAACAGTACACTAGTATGTAAAATATTCTAGTGCTATTCAGGACCAGAGGTAGCTTTCCTCCTATGCCTGATAGAAACTAGTTTTAGAATTTGGGTTTTTTTTTCCATGACTCTGCCTGCTTATACTCAAAGGTCTGGGAGCAGACATATCTAATCTTACAGCGCAAACTACTCAGCTCAACAGAAGTAAAAGTGCAATGAACACAGGACTGGAAAAGTTGGAAATACATCTTGTGCAACCTAGACCTCCTGAAAACTTCAATAAATAGGGGTTATAAGTACAGCGTTCTGTCTTCATGATATGGGAAACCACCACATCAACCATAGCATACAGCCAATACTCCATCAAAAGAGAACTCTTCTGTCTCTGTCCACTGGAGACACATAACCACAGGCCTGTGCATGAAGTACAGTAGAATATTTAGACTCAAAATACTGTATCTCAGCAGATCTTGTTCCCATGCAGCCTGAAGAACACTCCTAATATGTGAGCTATGCTGGGACTCATAACCACATGCTGTCTGCCTTCATTAATCATTATTGTCCTGCTGCTTCAGGCCTTAGGAAGCCTTATGGATTTCATAAATAAATGATTTCATGGAACCATATCTCTTTAAAAACAAACTAACAAAGATAGCACAGAAATAATTAAAATGTAAAAACTCACATTATACAAGCCAGGTCTCAGAACTGCTGCCTGTATTCAATTCTGTCCAGTCAATAAAAGCAACCAAGAGCTTCTGCAAGTGAAGAAGCTCAAACTAATGCCTACAGAACTTTCTTCTTTATTGCACAGAGCCATTAGACTTGATAAAATGGAATATAGCCTGGGGAATATAACTAGGGTTCTGAATGTGCTCGCAGAGAAGGAAGCAGTGACATTACTTTTGTAAAAAATATGGCAGTCTTCCTGTTTGTGAACTATGACCTGCTGGTACTGATGGGCTCATTTGCTGCTGAACCAAGGAAGTAAGAGATGGGTATGGGTCATCTGGGTATGGGAAAGAATGAATTACAATATGGGGGGTACAATAACAATAGGATGGAAATACAAAAAAATTACAGCAACTGTGACATGCTAAACTGGAGTTATGTTGCACTATGGAAAACCAATGTCCAGATATTAAAGACAAGCAGCCATATGAGAGAGAAAAAGAATCAAACTTGAAATAAAAAAAAATGAAGCTAGAACACAGTCATTAAAAAAATCATCTGATGGAGCAGTAAAAACAAAATCCTTGATGGAGCTAGATGAGCAGGATGGGAGAATTGCTTTTGCTTTTCATTCCACACTACAATCTTGAAAACCTTCCACTGGCACAGAAACATTGTCTTGTAGGAAAAGACCAACCTGTGTCATGCATGCATCTGTAGGTTACATGCTTCTCAAAGGCAAAAAGTGCCACCTCATATTTGAGCTCTCATGGCTTTTTGTTGGAAAGAACTCTTAGCAAAGCGTGAACACCTCAATCTCAACCTTACAGGGGAAACCACTTTGGGCATGTGGAAGGTAAGAAATGGTGACAGCCAACATGGCTTCACCATGGGAAAATCATGCCTGACAAATTTATTGACCCTTTGTGACAAGGTTAGAGCACTGTTGGATAAGGGAAAAGCAAGTGATGCCATCAACCTGGGCTCATGAAAAACATCTGACACTCTCTTGCATGACATCCTTGTCTCTAAATTGGAGAGGTGTGGATTTCACTGATGGGCCATTCAGTGGATAAGGAATTGTCCGGGTGGTCACAAAGAGTTGCAGTCAACAGATGTGACCGTACAATTGGTAAGCAAAGATATATGCTTTAATTCATTATGACACATCGTATGGCTTCATTTTTAAACTCATCTATTTACATATCCCTTTTCTAGATTTTAAAGTAACATGTTAGTTACCTTCTTTTCAAAAATTTTGAACTAAATTTTCTCCCAGTTTCCAATACATTATACCTACTTTTGTAGATAAAACTGATTGCCATGTGCAGCTTGTCTTTTGCAAATGCATGGGCTTTTCCTGCTGACAATTGGGTACACATACAGAATGAGCAAAACGGTAAGCCAGGTGAAAAAATGTGATGATCAAGCATAAGAAATGGTCCCACTTACTTCAGATGTAGAAGTGAGGCTTGAGGGTGTAAATTCTGTTTCTTGTAAATACAACAATATTCCCAGAAAAACTCCACATGCTGTACAAATGGGATCTTCATCAAAGAGGCTGGGCTTTAAGTCACTCAGAAGGGAGGAAACATCCTGTGCAAACAGGACAGCATTCCAAAGATTTTTGTCAGGGGAGAAATGGAAACTAGGACTGAACAGACAAGAGAATCTTAAACAAAAACATGTTTAAGTACTATACAAAAACATAACATACAAGATTAATATTTTTTTCTTGTCTAGTGCCTGCTCTGTGTAGTTTGGTGTACACTTGCAAAACAATAAACAATAATGTTATTTTGATTCTTTGTAGCCTTAGTCAACATCAAGTATCACCTGTAAGGACAGGGACTCCTTGTCTTGGAAGGGATGAGGACTGCATCAAAAGCAGGGAATCCCCAGACTAAAATAGCCCCCTATTTAAAATGACTGCTCCTACCACTATATTTGTTGCCATGTGATCAAGACTGTTACAGACAAACTTACGTTCAGGAAGCAGCTCTGAGGGGAGTAAATTTCTGCACCCAGGCTGTAATACACCTCCCTAAGATATTAACATCTGATTAAAGGTCACCAAAAGGGATTTAATTCTAAAATTACAAAATCCATATAAAGAAAATGATCACACAGATCAGAAGCAATATAATCTTTCAGGTGGAAACTATCTGGGCTTGCTCTTGGCCTCCTTTACACCCCCAGTAATTGCATGTGCAAGCACAGCTGTGCATATATAAGAGTAGAATACGACTGACTTCATTTTCTAAGGATTTTAAGTGTTGATTTTTTATTTTTTTTTACTTTCCTGATCCAACATATTTCACAAACAGCACATGAAATAAAGCTTCTCAAGTAGATCTTATAGAAGCATATCACATTATGGATGTGAATTATGTCATTGAAGTCATAGATTAGAATCACAGAATCATTTAGGTTGGAAAAGACCTTTAAGATCAAGTGCAACCATAAATCTAACACTGCCATGTCCACCACTAAACCACGTCCCTAAGCAGCACATCTACTTTCTTATAAATACCCTCAGGGATGGTGATTCCACCACTTCCCTGGGCAGCTTTCAACCCTTTTGGTGAAGAATTTTTTCCTCATATCCAATCTAAACCTCTCCTGGCACAACTTGAGGCCATTTCCTCTTGTCTGTTGTTTGTGAGTTGGGTGAAGAGATCCCTTCCAACCTGGCTACAATCTCCTTGCAATTTGTTGTACAGAATGATCAGGTCTCCCCTCTGCCTCCTCCAGACTAAACACCACCAGTTCCCTCAGCTGCTCCTCATCAGACTTGTTCTCTAGACCCTTCACCACTTTGCTGCCCTTCTCTGGATGTACTCCAGCACCTCAATGTCCTCCTTGTAGTGAGGGCCCAAAGCTGAACACAGCACTCAAGGTCTGGCCTCACCAGTTATTCATATGCACAAATTTAAGCATATGCTTTGCCAGGAGTCTAGGTTGAGAGCAAAAAAATTGATCAAAGTAATTTAAAAGAATAAGTTTCTGTGTTTTAATATAATAATGTACGTCTAGGAAATGTATTCCTGACCAGTTTGATCAGACTGATCTTTATGGGAAGTGCAGTGTATTTTAAAACTAACACCTTGCAAATCCTACAATCACAATGGGATTTCAGTGAGTTCCTAAATACAAATACTAGGCACACAAGCAACATTATTCCCTATTGAGGTCAATGCCTATTTATTAAAAACAAGTTTTGAAAACTGAACAATTTCTTCCTTCAGATTTCTGATGCCCAGAGAATGTAGAATAAGACAATATAGATCACCCATTCAAAGCTTGTCATTCTCTCAGGAACTAATTGCCTTGTACATCGTCACAAAGAAGTATTAATTCGTCCTACTAACCATTCAAGACCTAATTTGACTGACACAATGTTTTACCCCTGAATCATATCATTTTTATCATCATTATTTTCATACCAGTAGAACACATCAGATATCAACAAAGAAGCAAAGAAGGAACATTTCCAAGAAGAGAATAAAGAATGATTCAGAGTGAAGGGGGGTTTAGACTGGCCCTATTCAGAGCCTTGTGAGCAACCATTTTATGTTACCAACTTGAAAAACTGTTAAAGGTCAGATTGATCATCAGATGTCAGTTATACTCATTCCACTGGACCAATTCCTAGGTTCCTGTCTCACTTTTTATTCTGGAAAAAACCAAAGTCCTATGAGGGAGGAAAAACTCTGTTTGCAGCATAACAGTCAGACTGAGCCTAAAGGACTAATTTCATCTCCTTCACAAACGGAATTCCTGTCTGGTTTCTGTAGAATCCCTTCACCTCTCTTGCCACTGATCTCCAACCAGCAACAATAATAAATCTTCTCCTATCTGAGTTCCTGGTAGGTACCTGTGCAGCTCAAACCCATTCCTGTCAGTATAGTATCGTGAAGTTATTCATACAGGAGGCATACCAACAAAGTACCACTGCCTTGGCATTTGCTACTGCCATTGGCAGAGGTTGGATACTGGGATTGATGGGCATCTGAGCTGACAATACAGCTGTTTGTATGTTCTTGTGTTTCTACAGGGTCTTAAAAACATATGTTGGGTTTTGGTTTTAAATTCTCATCTTTGACCTGATAATGCACTGAGCAACTCCTACAAACAGATGAGCTTACCCTGCAGTAGATTCACCAGGACCTGAAGAATTTCGTGTCCCCTAAAACTTGCTTCCAAATTAACCTCCTCTTTAACTAAATTCACACTGAGAAAACAGAAATGGATAAAAACGTAGGTCTGTAAGAGGTGACAGTGACATGTGGGAAATACCATATCACACTTTCCATCAGGATAAAGATATGCAGACACTGTTTTTTATTTTCCTGATTTCATTAAGGCCATTGTAACATTTTAGGGTTTTGTTTTTTTTAAATGAGACCACAACTAGATTCAGGTCCTAATAGTTATTAACAGAAAACCACTCGATGTGTACCTCATTGCCTGAGGTCTGTAAGTGACCTAACTGAAGTTTAAAAGAAGCTCACAGTATTTTAAGTTTCATGGTTGAACTCTTCATTCATGTTCTTTCATACAGTGAGCTTGGTCAGGAGAAGAAATTTACACCAAAATCTGATACACCACTACATGAAGAGAAAAAGCATCTACTCTACAGCTAAATGGATCCAAAATATTCCCATCATCACTAACTGGTAGATAGCCTTCTTTAGTAAAATTATTGCTATTGTGTTTCCCACGGAGAACTCGAAGTTAGAACCAGATGTGTCTTTCTTCTCTGTAAATTCAAACCTAACTGAAGCAACAGCTGAATAACAGCAAAGGAGCTATTCTGAGAACTCTTCTGTACAGTCTATAGAAAGGACTTTGCAGGTGTTTGGATTGCTTTCTTACATGGACTATGACCGATAATTATACTACTGTGAAAAAAGTGAACAACCACCTACAACCCTCACCCACCCCAAAGTACAATTTTAAAGCAAAGAAAAACTTTTATTACGGATGTCTCCAATGAAATCACTGGAAGTTTGTTACTGTTACATCAATAAAGTTAGCACAGAGCTACCACCAATCCCTCTGGAGCAGTAAGTTTTTAGCAGGTGCTGACTGTAAGACTAAATATGGTCATTATCTAGTTCAATACTAAGTCTCCAAATTTTATTCAATGGTGCTTTGCTTTTGCTTTTTCTCGTCCTTGAGCTGTAACCTGAAAGTGTAAACATTTTACATGGCAGCAAGCAGAGGAGCTGATCACTTGTCAGGGACAAGTTGCTAAGCCCAAGCTGAATTAGTTACCCAAGGAAAAGACGTGTTGGGTCGGCCACCTTACTCAAACTCATTAGGAAAATGTGAAAAAAAAAATTAGAATTGAGGAAGTAAAGAAAATATCCTGTTATAACTGTCTGCCTCCTCTGTCTTCTGAAGAGAAAGACACATGTAACCTGGGGAGCAAACACCATGGGTTGTTTTTTTTCTGGTTCTGTAGATATTCTAAGGGTGTATGACCAAGAGTTTGTTGCCCCAAAATTCCTGGTTTTGTAGTATATAAAAAGCATCCAGATGTCACCAAAAATATCTGCCCTGTTCCATAGACTGTACTGTACGTCACTCTCATATGCTGCTGAGTTTGACATTGATTCAACAACCCAGCAACAGATGGTTGAGTTCTATGCTTTCAGTGTGCAAGTTTAAGTCTTTTTTTAGGAGTCATTGGGGCAATTCTTCTTTGCATTTTATTTAGGCTAGAAATTAAATTCATTCACTGCAGAAATATTTAAAAGACAGAGGATGGAAGAGATTGGTTATGAGATTTTTTTTTTAAGTTCTCAGAATTACAGTTTTTCTTTTTATTTAAACCTAGCAGCCAAAATTCATTGTGACACTACCCTTCCAGGGACCAGAATTTAATTTTGGAGTGTAAAGCAACCTGCAAATTTATGGGTGCTATATAAATAAATAATCTGGTACTATTTTTGTAACTCCAAAGCATGTTGATTTTTTCAAGTCCACATGATGAATCTGGAGTCGAGCCCAGGGTTTTTGGAACAACAACTTATTCTTGCATTAGTGCAAGATAATTCTATGGGTACAAAGACATGGAAAGCTTAAGAAATCCTTGAGCACAGAGGTGGCCGAGGCATTTAAGTATGGATGGAAATACCTCTTCCCTGAAAAATATGTTCTGGGACTTGGGTTTTAGGGGGAATCTTGTTTGGATTTTAGTTTTGTCTTATTTCATTGTAATTTCCGAAGGTTTTTAGGACATCACAAGAGGTCTCTGTTTAAGGCAAATCATCCCCCTCTGCAGAACACTGGTATAACTTTTTGTTAGAGCTCTATGAGACAGCAGTCTGATGGCTTTTCAAAGGACCTCAGTTCAGCAGTAAGGTTCTTAACTGCAAATACTGCCAAAATTGTGATCTACCTAGCCTTATTTGTTCCAGTTTGAAGGAAGAGACAAATCTGTTGTGGTTCATGCTGTTTGCACAATTTAGCCTTTAACCAACTTAAGTTTTCCCCTGATGGAAGGCCAAATTTTCATCTAATCTTACTTCAGAGTTCAGTAGTTACTCCATAAAACAGTTTAGCCCATGAACTTTTAGCCTCCTACCAAGAGTCCCCTTTATCCATATAACTACCTCCAAGACAACCCCATACAGAATTACATTAACATAATGGGTATTCTTCACTTTGAAACACTCTTTGCAGTAGATTAACCACTGTTGGAAAAGACCTGAGATTGGGAATGTAACTCATGCACATCAGACATGATTAGGGGCCAAACAAAAGCCTTTCAGGTCAAAACATATATAATTCACCCAAAGCCAGGAAGAAGCATGAGCACTGCAGAAAAGAAAATGAACACTAATGGAGGAACACAGGATTTCATGACAAGTTTGAATCTCTCCAGAACCCCAAAACTGGTTATAAGAATTCAAAGTAAGAAAGGATTATCAAATGATCAGGATTTTGGGAGCCTTAGGCATTGCAGTGCAAGATGTGATTTGTGCATCTCCATTGGTTACCTTCATTAACTGCACTGCACTGAAGCCATCACATCCTTGTTGTGTGCCCTCAGGGATTTTTTCCAAGAATCATTTAAGAACAATTCTGCTGGAATGATATATTTCAGCATGAATGGATTTATGCAGAGGCAAGAATTTAGATTACTCTCCTTCATTAATTTCACCAGCTAAATGGAAAACCTTAGTTCACAGAGATACCAAGGTGCTACATGAATTGACATGTGCCAACTTTGCATAGCACATGTTGAGAACCTGATTCTTTCATAACTTACAACAATGTAAAGCAGAAAAATGCAACAGAATGTCAGTGACAGAAAAGTCTTCTTGGTATTTTTACAAGAACTATTACCTAAGCGATGATATGTGACAAAGTAAATGGATGATAATTACTAGCACTGTAAGAGACTTTCTGAATCCCTTTCCTCTTGCCGTAAATAAAAAATGCTGAGTTTATTTAAATAATTTCCCTTCCAGAGTACACTGCTGAAGGACCACAAGTGCTTTCTGCTGAGCTATGACTTTCTCACAAATTAATTTTCTCCTTAGCAATGTTCACTGACCAAATTAGAAGACTTGCCAAGTTTTCTCTGGCAGATGATGCTGTTAAGTACTGTAAGTGAGTATTTCTGTACAAGGTTACTATCATAACATGCTTTTCTAAAATATTTGCCAGTGCCTTGCTTGAACTCTGCCTAGTTGTTTAAGGAAAAAGACACACCATTTTTGTAACAGTAAGTATTGACTTAACAGAAATTCAGAACTTAACCCTACAAATTTTACTCACATAAATTTTAAAAAAATCTTTCTTAGAGGAAAATCGATAAAGTATTAAGTTGGGGTTTTTTCCCCCAAGTACTTGTAACTGGAAAAAAAACCCCAAACCTCCAACAAGCTGTAATCAGCTGAGGGCTGCCTTTGGTACAGTTCTGCCCTTGTAGAAGCACCACTCAATCTGTAGGTACAAAGGATCTCCAGCAAAGTTGATTACCTTCTAGAAAACATGCATGATCCTGAAAGGATCACTAATGTTTTAGCCCACTTTGAAAAGCTTTTTCATGCTAGCTCATCCATGATCTGCGACCTCTTTAAGGCAATATTCGTCTTTCAGCCAGTCTGATTATCTACCTGGATGTGAAATCCTTTCTGTATTATAATTATTCCTTGAAGGTTAACTTACCTTATATTTTAGGCTTAACAAAGGGCTTTGTTTCTGTGAAGATTTTCAAGCCAGTTGTATATACAGAGATACAAGTAGCTATACAATTTGCTGTCATTTCTGTGTGAACCTTTGTGTCCAAGATCAAAGAGCTCCTTTGTGAGATTAAAAGCCTTTCAAAAATCTGGGCATTTTCATCATTATTTCTCTGCTGCCATACATACCCAAAGCATGAAACACATAAGCTACAGAGAATCTGGGGGCTCCAGCAAGGTAAAGGTGTTCTGCCTATGTATCCCATGCTTCTGAATAGAAAGCTTTTCACAAGCTTCTGTGTAGCATCTGTGCTACTGGGAAACAAAAACCAGGAAAAGATATTCACTTCCTCCAACCACCCCCTTCTGTCTTCCCCTTCATCCACAAAAATAATAGAGGGGCTTCTAAAGGGGAAGACTGATGATGTAGGCATTATCAAAGGTTCATGTAAGAGGATATCACATTGTCTAATTTGTTGCATTATGTTAGGAAGCAAAGTCAGGGTTCCAGGATTCCTAAACTGCTTTCCTGAAACTCCACTTGTTACATTAGTAACCCTAAAATATGAGTCTGCTTTTCCCAACTGACTATACTGTAATCTGTGTTCTTCTCTTTCCATGTTAGATACCAGAAATGAGATTAAGTGGCTGGCCCAACATGCTAATATCCCAAAAATCAAGGGCAACTCATTCTCTTTGAAAAAACAGTTTATCAGAGTACTAGATATTCTCTGGGTCTCTGGTCAAAGATCATCTCCAATACAGCTCATCCTGTTTCTTTTCAAGGCTTAAAAAATAAATGCTATTATTTTCTGCGTTATTGTGTGTGTCAAGACATTACAGGGCCCGTAAATAAGAGAATAATTCTGAATTGGTTGATATTACAGATAAAATAATTTTCTACCTCCTTATCATATAACATGGACCTAAAACATAAGCAAAGGCAACATAACACATTGCCTGGAGACCTACAGGTAAACCACTGTTTCTAAAGAATTTCAATTTCTAGACAACACATTTTCAGTATCTACAGTAACTCCCCAGCTGCATTAATCTGTTTCAAAAATTCTTGTACTCACTTTCAGTTTAAACTCCTTGTTTTTTCTGTAGCCAGTGTTGCTTCTGGCTCAATGTCATACTATCTTACTCAAAAGCAGAATCAGATGTGAAAAACAACTCGGTAATTAACCAGCAATTTGTGTAAGAGGTAAAATATCTTCATAGTACGGGTATAATGGAATCATTATTGAAAGCTGTCTAAAAGCACTACATGAAAATAGAGAGAAAGATGTTTGACCTCAACTACACCAATTTCACAAATAAAGCCTTAATAATAGCTTGCAATCACACTTGGCTGGGCATTATTTCCCAGACACGCAAGGTCTGCATTACAGGGCCAGAAGCAATGACTCACTCTGCCAGCTGCCGTGATGGCACAGGGCAGCTTGTTATTCTGTCATAAGTTGTTTCATGCATGTTGTAAAAGCTTCTATACATCTGATCCCTCAAGAAAATATTCGCTGTATATAAGCAAGATAGTAGTGAGGTTTCACCATTTCTGAACCATCCTTTAAAGTTAATTTTTGAAGGTGAAAGAAAAATCAAATTATCTTTTACTCAAAAAACCCCAAGACTCAAAGGGTACCTTTTTCAAAGACATGACTGAAAAGGAAGAGGGTTGAATGCTCTACACCCACAGGCAGCAAACGTGTGGATTCAACGTTATGTGTACATCTGCATCCATCGGCACTGCAGGCTGTGTATCACTGTGCAGTTCTGAATTGTAAACCAAACAGACAGTGCTAAAAGGACATGTATCTTCCCTATACCAGTCCTTGTCTAGATCCTCAGCTGTTCAAATCTTCACAAACTGAAAGCAGAAACTGCAAAGGTAGCTGACCAGTTCTATAATCAAAGACTGGCTAAGACAGCCTCTTACCTCTGTCAGCACATAACATTAATGTTCAAAGCCCTTGATTAGCCCAAACACACCATCACTGCCATGCCTTAGAGACTAACTTTATGTTTTTGCATTTTTGTCCTCGTGTGGTACCTTGCTTTTTTTCTTTTCTAAGAGGTATGACATTGGTCACACTTTTAGCTAAAGGCACAGCTTTGTTTGCAATGACTGTCCAAGTGTTTGGAAATGAATAATTATAATTTAGCAATTGACTAAAACTTTATCCAACTTCTCTGAACATCATAATTTTTGATAGTTTATGTGAGTTTCTCAGATTGGCTTACCTCATGAGATTTCTAGGATTCCTCATTTCAGAGCTTCCTGGAGATAAGCCTTTCCTTCAGCATGCTGACATTGCTGAGTATGATCCTGGATAGCACCCAGACTTTTAGAGGAGCAGTCTATGTTGGACATATTTTGCAATAGCTTCTTAAACATTCAGAGGGAAATCAGCAATATTTCTTGTTGCAAAGTGATAAGATGAGGGTCTTAGTTTTTCTGACATGTATCATCTGGTTCTTCAGTCTGCTCATTGCAATAAGTATGTAAGACAGTAGTCAAACTCTTCAGAAACACACTGCTGTTTTCAGTAGTTTTTATCATTTCTGATTTCCCACTGACATCCTTCAGATCACATAAGGCATTCACACCTCTTCAATACCTTAGAAAAACTGAGTAAGATCTAGTAGAGTTGAAAAGCTTGTACTTTATTCTTTCTAAAGAATGAAAAATCACAGATCAAAATTTCCTGCTCGAGGGTATACGCTAGTCTCTACATGCCTGAGGTTAGGACAGATGGTCCCTTTTGAGCATGTAATTCCAGGTTTGTCGGCTGTAGGGTTTCCTTGCAACTTTGTCATGCAGGACTGGCCACCATCAGAGGTATGTATTGGACTAGATGTCTACAGCCATCACAATACATTCTTGACATTATAATTAATTTGTAGTTCTATCTGCTATGCTGGCTCCTCATATTACGATAAACTCCAAAGCTTTTAGCTGCCACTTAAAACTATGTTTGTTCTCTAGAGTTCACAACAGTATCCCTACAGTAACTGGGGTTGGGGCATCATTTAACACGGGCTTCTCCACTGCCACAGAAAGCAATACATGATGGGTGAGTCATAGCTGGACTCTGATGCTTAACCAGGGAACTTGAAGTGATAATTTTAGAAATTTTGGCAAAAGTCTTATGACTGTTCCATCCTGAAATCTGCAGCTAAAGAAAGGAATCTTGCCTTACTTTTAGTGCATCTCCTATTTCTAGTCTTCAGACTGAAGATGAAGAGGAAGCAAGTTGAGGAGAAATGGCTCTCACATAAAAGGACTATTGTACCGCTTCAAAATTGCATGTGACCCAATTCAGAGCACAAGGCATCAGGAAAGAGCAGAGAGCTGAGACAGCAAATTCACAATCTGAACACTTCAGCGATTTTTCCTGAAGGTAAAAGAAAAAATAAGACAGAATGAATGAGAGAAAAAAAAACAACAAATGGAATTACCCTAAAATTGCTTGATTGAATCCTAATAATGAAGCATTTAGATACTCCTCCAGTTAAACTAGGAATACATGTTGAAAACTCACATCTTAGTTGTTCACAACAATGGAATGCCCAAATCTGTAAGTACAATCAAGTTTATGTAATAAGAGTTATCAAATTAGTTATTTAATCAACAATCAGATATAACAGCCTCATTCTAGGATGATACAGAATAATAAAAATCACATTTCATTACAAACACTGCTAGAACATGGAAATCCAGTAAGAATTGTGTAAGTATAAATAAGTACTGTGAATGGAACAATTAGAAGAGCTACATAACCCTAAGCTTCTTCACATCAAAAATATAGTAGACATCTGTTTGTATTTGAACACACACTGAAAGCAAATGCTTAGAGATTCAGAGATTTTACAAGTATATCCATTTGCAGCTATATGAACTTTCAGACTGCAATGTTTATTGTGTGTTTAAACCTGATACAGATGCACCAAGAAACAGTAATGAGACAGAAGTGAGGCACATACTAACTGCTCACCTGCTTCTGACCTGAGTTGCAGCTTGCTGGAGTAAAGGCAAAGCACTTCAAGACACAAGACAGTTTGAAGATGCCTTCATGTCATGTACACATGGCTTTTGAATAATATGGATCTCTCAAAGATTCTAGAGAATTTTAAAACGGTTTAAAATGTTGGCCCACTGCAGACCTGATAGGATAGATGATTGCATGCCATCTTAGCATTTACTGTCTTTGAAGTGATCTGCAGAGCCTGATATAATAAAGCAGATGGCTCAAGAAAAAAGAATACTAAAAAAATGGATGTTTTTGCTCGTATCAGAATCCTTTAGCTATAATGTAACATACATGTACTTTTCAAACTGTATTTAGTTTATACCTCCCTGTGTAGCATGTTATTCTGCAATTTGTCAAAGACATCAGAAAGGGTACATTAAAACTGAGCCACGAACACTCCCCCAAACAGACCACCATAAAGGATCTTATGCTATCGGAATTACAATGTAGTGGGCAGTACTCTGTTGTGTCTGATGTCTACAAAGAAAACCACAGAACTCATAATGTTTGCAGTCTCGTGTTCTGAATGGATGTCAACTCCTTCCTTCAGGTCTCCCCCACTTGGGCACTGCTCCGACCAGCTGCTGATGTAGGGCCACATCCACTGGGCAGGTTCTGTTAACACCATGATGGGGAAATGGACTGTTCCAGTTTGCACCAGCACCGGCCACAGCACACGTGCAGACATAGCAGGGATGTAGTAATTCATGTATCTTACAAACACCAGGCCAAACCTTCTGTTAAACCTCATTCCAAATTCACTCTTAACTTTTTGCCCTCTGTTGTATTATCATATGCTACATCTACTGCCAGATTGATCCTATAAATGAGGTAAAATGTCCCCATTATTTACTATTTATTTATTCCACATGCTAATGTGAAAGTGGAGGCCACCCGCATACACTTGCGAGTTGCAGACACATTCTAATACTTACATGGACCTACAGACCAAGATGCTCAGTCAAATGAAGATTTCAGATATAATAAAGTTCTCATCCAGCACTCTGGATTTTCATTCATTAAGCAGTGAGGGCACCTGCTGACCTCAAATTTGTATCTTCAACTTTGATGTTTAAGTTCTCATATGTTTACACTTCCAAAGATTATTCAGCTTATTTATGGTGCCAAGTTTGTTTCCTTTTTGCTTGTTTTTCCTTTAGCAAAGTAGATATTCACCATGTCTAGGAAATTAGCTGTGAAAGGGCCCCCCAAAAATGCAAGCATGCTCTAATCACTGTTGACTTGAGTCTATGTTTCTATTTACTTAGAACATCTATCCTGAATTGTGTCTTAATTACCAAAAAAACTTAAGAGATGTGTGGTCACATAATATTACTAACATTACTCAGCTACTTATTGCTATTGTTTCCCTAAATCGCTTCCTGAGCCTGTAGTACAAGAACAAGTGCATGCAGGAGCAACCCTGGACAGCAAATAATGACCCAAAATTAGGACACTAAACATTCTGTCGTAGGCTCACTTCCCCTGCAATGCAGACTTACTCTTCTGTTCTCCCTTTCATGGTTCAGTAATAACCACATCAGTCTAAGCAGAAGTAAACAGCGTTTGCCTAAAAACACCATCCAAAGCACAAACCAGTGTTTCCACAATATCTGGAGCTGAATAACAACTGGTAGTATTTTACATTCTGGGAATCAAGTACACTGTGATAAACTCTGACTGCACTTTAAAGGAGTTGCTTTCTGCTCATAATTCCATGCTTAATTCACATTAATACTTGTCTGAATTTCACACTGGCTACTAAAATACCAGTGCACAGAGTGGAAAGAGGGATTGGTACATGAAGAGTGCAGACATTTACATCTATGTAAAGATCAATACATAATGCCTTTGATGAGATACGAAGTGCTTTATTCCTTGGCCTTTGTTCTTCATTTCTAAGATTTATTGATGCACAGATAAAGTTTAAGTTATTGGCTTTAACCTTTTCAAGGACTGTGGAAAGAAAGGCAGTTATGAGCACCTATTAACTGGCCGCTTCATTTGACTGTAAATCATTCAGAAAGATTTCAGTTTTATATATTTAAAACAGTTGAAAATATATATGACTGATCACAACTTTTTGTTAGAGTTGTGCTCATTCTTCAAGAAATGTGTTAAAAGAATTACCATGATTTATTCTGCCTTTTTAAAAAGAATTTCAGTCAACCACTGCAGTTACATTGTGCTCATAGCTGGACAAAACACTGAAATACAAAGCATGTATTGATTAGGAACATTTTAATTTTGAGAATTAACAGTTGTTTCAACTTTAGAAGAAAGGCCTGTAGCCCACACTGAATATACTTGGACTAGCAGTGACAAAAACATTCCACTTTTAACATGATCTGAATTTTTTCTTTTCATCCCTATGTCCTATTAATCTCCTTTCACTCAGTGTCTGCTCTGAGATCTTGAGGTCAGAAACACAAGCAAGCTTTTAGTCAATTAAAACAAAATTACAGTAGAGCAAGGAAGAAATGTAAGTTATTCTGGTGTTCTCAGCTTTCCAGGTGACGTCCTTTTTTCCCCACATTAGATCTAGTAAGTTTTGAGTATCTGCACATAGCCTAAAAAGACTCAACACATGTAAATAGGTTTAGAAGGATTTTATTCCCTTTGATTACAGAAATTTGACAATGTTAGGCTTCTTATCTCTTTACTGATGAAACACTTCTGTGACGGCTTTGCTGTTTCCAGCACTGTTTGCTTTTCTCTTTTGTTTTGTCTCTGATATGCACTGTCCTTTGCCACACTATTCATTGTTTTGTAAATTTTAAGATGAATTCATGGAACTGAAAACAAAGTTACTCATAACATCTTCTCAAGGTCAAAACTGAAAAAAACTATAAACTAAAAGTAGAATACTTCAGGACCAGCATGGTAGTAACTATGCCTCAACACACTCAGAAACAGGGAGCAATACAAGATTTTATACTTCAGAACAATATTGAAGGTTACTTCAGAAGTTCTTACTCAGATTTTCCAGCAAAGAGACTGCCAAACCTAACAATAATATTTCTGCTTTGGACAGTTTCTGGTGTGCTACCTCAGTCTGTAAGGTACCTCAGCCCTTGAGCAGCCCAGTGGAACACATCCTGAAGGCAGTGCACAGCATGAGTAACCACGTTAGACCATACTGTGTTACACAAAGAAGAGGCGAAGAATGCAAAGTGTATTTCCCAAGCCCTGAAATTGCTCTGTATGAGAATTTTCTCAGGTCATTGTTTGCTGTTCCAGCAACAGGACTTCCTCAGTTTCCATGAGGAAAATATAATCCAAATTACCTTGTGCACACTTATCCACACAAAACAAAGCAGGAATAACTAGTTCAAATTAGACAAACATTATGGTGGACTGATTTTCTACATCGCTTCTGTTCAAATAAATCTAGAATAAGTAACAAAAATAATTCATAACTACTTTGATAGAAATTGATATCAAGGGGAGGAGGGAAAAGCACCTTAATTCCAGAGATTATCCTCATCTCAGTCAGTTCTCTTCAAGGCATTCCCCTCGCGCCTCCTTCCCCCTCCAACAAAAAGGGTAACAAAATTCAGTGACAAACCTGTGGAGTCTCCTAAAACAGACAGCACCTTTCAGTGAATTATTGTCTCCTAAAAAGTAAACACCGACTGCTTTGCTCAACAATTCAAATAGATGTCAGCAACATTGTAGGTTTATGCACACTATTTCTTTTGCATAACAGACTTCTGAAACATGCAGGAATATATCTCTTCAAAACTGATTTATTAATTTTTCCACAATTCAACACCCACCATAAGTCAAGTAATATAGAAGACGCAACATTCAAATCCCACAAAGAACTCCAATAACATGCTATTATGCCTTGAAATTTACAAGATTCATACAACACTTTTTGCATCATGAAAACAATTTTACCACGATTGCATACAAAGTTTGATACTTAAGTATGACTGTGTTCTATTAGTCTTTGTCAGAAAGCAATGTTTGAGTATTTTCCCTCAGCATTAAAATACAATTGACAGAATTCAGTGATGCATAGAATCAAACAACCCTCCTTTTACCTTCAAAGAATCTTCAATCTGACCCCTAAGTCTACACTTCTGACAAGGAAAGTGAAATGGTAGAACATATCCTGGTGGCGACAATGAAAGGAAATTGATTGTTAATATGAAATAGGTCACCTTTATGACTATGTGTCAGCTGCAAGGCAGTGATAGATGCCTCAGAGAGATGTTTCGCCCTACAGATGTATGAGTGATACATGAAAATTTTCAAGCAGAAGCCGCTTACATAAAAGCCAAAGAACATAAACGAAGAGGAAGTGGTAGCTGACCTTTAGAGGGGAGAAAAATGGAGGATTGTGTAGCTGACTGATATTTTTGTAAAACCAAAACTTAAAAGATCAAGCTGTACTATAGTCATTCTGGGGCTTGTTCTTTTTCTTGTAGAAATTACTACTTTTATTTGTGATCTCTGGGATAGCACTAGTGGAAATAAGAGGTACAGAAAGTGTAGGGAGAGTCACAGTATTACCCTAGGACTTTAAGTACAGACATTTTATTATTCTTCCCTTTTTTTTTAATGCAAGTGGGTACATTGTAAGCTGCCTGCTTAAACAATAAACAAAGGTAACTGTAGTTCCTTATGACGCATTGCTTCTTTTACCTAATTTCATCCTACGCTTTTTACAATATATGTCTCCTACAGTCTGCATACAGTGCTCACCCAATAGCTTCCCCTCTCTTTGAAGAGAGGTGGAATGTGTCTCTGATGCTGGGAGGTGCTCAAGAATGGTGCTCGACCAGACCCTCTTTTGGCCTCGAATTTAAGTCTGGCCTCTTCTTCCATGGGACTTAATTTATGCTGTTTGTCAAGAACAAAAGAATGTACAGATCAGTAGCTCAGTACTAATCAGCTGCAATCAGACTCCTGTCATTCTACTCCCACAATACTGAAAGCCCTTTCAAAGAATCAGTACCTTGGAGCTCTGGATAATCATCATTTAACACTTGAAACCACCATTCAGGAGGTACCTATCTATCAACATGTCACTTTACATACTAATAAAACAATTCTTCTTCTTTTGTACCTGAATTTAAGAATCTCAAGGTGTTTCAGAAACACTCAGCCTTAAAATTCTTATGGGATTCTTGTGATTTCCAATGAAAAAGTGATGGGGGGGGCTCCAGAAATCACGCAACCACTGAAAGAACTCAGCTCTGACTAGTGAAAATTAAATCTCTTTAAAAGTATGTTTAGTTTAATGCTTAAAACTTGAAACACTAAAAGTGGTCATTCACCTTTAAATGTCAGTACTTACTAATGCAGTCTGCAGGATCACCTATTGCACACAGAGCCTTCAGAGAACACAAAATATATCACATGCAAACAGAATTTGTAAAATGTTTTATGCTACTTGATCACAACCTCAAAAAAGTATTGATTAAATTTAGATTTAGATTTCTTTAGAAAGAAAAAAAGGTTGCTGAGACATCAACATTTAAAAGCACTTTGCTAAGTTGAGTATTTCTTTTTATCTATCCAGAATTACTTTTGCACATTTTTATATTCTAAAAATACAGAATTAATTGCATCTGTTAGATCAATAGCATAAAGTAGCAATGCTGTCTTCCATAAACACCCAGTCAGTTTTATGAACCAGATTATTAGTAGTTAAATATTTAAAGATGCTTGCCCTTTGGATCTCACTTTGATGCTTGCAGCCAGAAAACACCATCTTCCAACACCACATCCAGACTCCACAGTGTGGGAGGAAGATTTTGAACAAGTTCAAGAGCAAAATTAATTTTCCACCCTTCTAGACATAAAAAGAAAACCAAGTGTGTATTCAAAAACAATGCTGCACTTACTGGCTCATTAGAGATTGTCTTCAAGGAACGATGAAGAATGAACCACATGAGAATAGGCACAACAAATTTAAGAGGGAAGAGACTTCAGCATAAGGGGCTGATTATTGCCTGAGAGCCCTAACATACACAAATTAATAGCACAGAGGAGTGAATCAACCAGTCACACTGCCCTTCTTCCTGTCATTTTCTGTTTCATGTCTTTCTCTTTCCTTTGCAGTGTTTGGCACCTTCCATCTTTCTCTGTACTTTAAGTGCATCACATATCCATCTTCCCCATGATTTGCTCCTCACATCCATCCAGTTTTGAAGTTTTAAAAAATGAAAGTACTCCAGGGACCACCTACTACATGTTACTCCTTGAAACAAGGTTTCGATTAAATTAAAATGACTGGATGTCCACAGGCTGGGAGGGCAAAGGCAGCAGCAAGAACTAGAGCTGTTTATCAGAGGATTCCAGGAGCTGATTCAAGAATCCCACGTATGTCTATTGAAGAGGGGCAGTGAAGGGCAGACAGGGTAATGGTCATGCTGTTACATGGGTCATCTGGACCTTTCATCCAAAATCGGGTCAATGCAGCAGCGACCAAGGAACAACATATATAACCTGGAATTTTGCCCATTTCCTCAGGGTATTAGGCAGGCTGTGCACAGAAATGGAACAGCTGATTTCAAACAAACACTTGTACTACACAGAAATTTTAGTAGACTGAAATTCTGCCTGATTTCCTGTCAGAGTAACCAAGGAACAGACTTAAAGAGCTACAGAGCAAAAAAATCAAAGCAACACAATACAAAAAACCACTGTTTTGCTAATTCTTGCTCTCCGTTCCTATTTAGAATGATTCTTTTGTCCTTTTCTCTTCCTTCAGTTGCATACTCATCTCTGGCAGCCCACCAAGATGCCTACAAACCCGATGTGGCACATGGAACAAGACTCACGTTCTCTGGACACAAATGTTAAACTTTTAAGGAGCACTTCCAGCACCCAAGGCAAGGGCAGCAGGCACCAAGGTGCTGCAAATACTGCTTAAAGAAAATACATTCCAGTGAAATTAGGGAAATCTCAGCCAGACAACATCTGTGTGGAAGAAAGAAGAAGTGTAATGTGTGATTAGCCCAGATAAAGCTGAACCGTGTATTGACTCTGTAGGTGATGCTCGGCTAGTACCTGACAGCTAAAAGGGCAGGACTGGTGGAATTCAGGGGCAGTACAAATGTTAATTGAACTGTACCAAGACTAACTTCAAGAAAGTCACAAAGCATAGACCCCGTTTCCAAAAATAAGGATGTATTTGTCTAGCATGTAGTATCCATGATTGCTGCTTAGCTGCATCACACAGGAAGCAATCCAATCTGTTCATACGCTTGTACGAACTGCACTTGTAAATTAGTAAGTGTGCCTCCCAGTAGACTCCCATTGTCTTAAAACCAATGTGCACTATATTTTAATGAAAAAAGCATGCAAATTAGAGGATAACAGTCAGTTGTTTCACAGGCAAAAAGGCAGTGTGACAACCATTTCACTGGCTAGTGGTAATAAGCTTGGCACCCTAACAAATTAGCATATCTGTATAAAAACGTACATGTACCTGCATACATGCATCTGCACACATATCTTTTCTAGAAGTACTTCACATCATGTCATATCAAAACCAAAGTAGTCAGTGCTAGTATTTACAGAAGTCAGCTAAAGATGCCAAAATAGTGCTTTTGTTTCCCTGAGACTTCTCTATCCATTTATTTCAGTTTACATACAGCATATTAGTTTTCCCTAAAAAAAAGAGAAAAGAAAAATAGATCTTTTTGTCACTCAGAATCACATTATCTCATAAGTATAATTCATATAAAACAAATTAAGAGGCTGATCAAATGTTCTGTTAACATAATTTTTTAATAATAATATCACTTAGATCTTAAACTGCTTAATTAAATTTCAGTCATTGCAATCAACAGCCTCATTGAAACTGTTCATTTATAATTTATACACTTTGCATTTTACTGTTCATTTTAAAAACAGCTTTAACAATAAGAACCAACAGTAAGTATAAAACCAACAGTGACAATTAACCCCAAAGTGATTTATAAAGATGTTGTACCCTTTAGGTTTTGGGATGAACTTATTTCCTGGTTCACTAAACGTCAATGGAAGTATTTCAATTGGCTTGAATGGATTCATGGTTTCCCCTTAGGAAAAATACATTTGGACTTCAAACACAAATCTAGATGCAGCCTTTTGCATTTGACCACAAATCTGAATATAATAGAATAAAATAAGCTGTGCTTTTATTGAAAATTTGACAAATGAAATAGATCTTTCAGACACACTTGAGGCCTAAATGCATTCAATTCAACTTCTATTCATTAGATTTTTCTACATAATGAAGATGCAAAGGACAGGCCTGGGCAATGCAATCCTTGCTGTTGTGAAGTAATGATCTTGATTTTAAAGACAGACACATTTGCTTAGAACAATGTAGATGCATTCTGTAAAGAAGGGGCTTAGGCATTTGTGCAAATTTGAACACAACCACCTTCACAGATTACTTTTTCTGACTGCAGATAGAAATAGGTCATCCAGGGTGAGATGCCTTACTGTCTTGGGATACATTATACTTCTATCTACAATGTAAAGTACAACCTTTGGGCTTACCCTGCAGGAAACAGAACTCTGTATCTGATTCCATTCACCCCACAGAGTGGAATATTTCAGCTCCAGGACTTCAGAAAAAATTTGAGAATTGGGGTCCCTCTCTGAACAACGCATTTCTTAATATTGATGAGATGGGCATTTTGCTTTTATTCACATTATTTTAATAGCCAGATCTTTATCTTCCTAATGTTATTGCAAGAGTATATATTTTTATATTTATAATTAGGCTCCCTTTAAATAAGCAGTGATTGGATAACACATTAACATTTCTTCAATAACTACTTCAGCTATTTAAACTGAACGCATTTCACTAGCTTCTTCCTAGCAGTGCCCACAACAGACCCCAACAGAATTTTAACACCCATCCCTCTAGAGCATTCTGCTGATATGCTCAAAATACACGTGTAAACTAGCAGGCATCTGCTAAGCTACTAGTGAAGTATCCAGTAAGTAAATAAATGCATCTGGGTTGCAGCCACTGAGATTTATAGCACTTTTCCCTGATTTCCTTTTTCACACTACAGTAAATACAGTAATGGTGCTGGCTAATAAACAGCCATAAATCTGCCTTCCTGTTTTTATGATGTTTGCTGATTGAAAAGTAATGCTGTGAAACTGATGAAGTCAGTGACTATGAATGCAGGAAGGCTTTGTGCAATTGGGGGGGTACGTTTTTAGTATATTTAAAACAGTTTACTTTGCAGGACTTTTCCACTCCCACATCAATAAGTTGGGGTTTTCTCATAACCTTCACCCCCTCTATTTTCCACATGCTGTAAGCTAGATTTTTATTCCTAATAAATTCAACAGATCCAGTGCAGATGTAGAATAGAAGAGTAGGTCTGGACTTTTTTTGGATGTGGCTTCTCACCAACAACTTAATTCAGTTCCCATGAAGTCGCTGGAAAAATTCCTACAGACTTTCATGAGAGTTGAATCTGGCTTCTGTTGCTTCCTTCCTTCCACACTATTTCTCTTCTATCCCCTTGTGCATCCTTGAAGCAGCAGGACAGTTTGGGAGCAGTGGTATACAACACATATCTGTTCTTACAACTCAGTTAATAGAGCAGTGCACCAAACTTCTAAATGTGCAGGAAACATCGCCTGCAGGATCTCTGCAGGCAAAGCATGGCAAAAGCATGACAGAGATCACCCTTTTAAGAATATCCACTCTGTTTCTGTCAACATCTCAGATTTTGCTGAGCTTGATGGGCCTGTCCATAAAAGTCAGACATTTCTTTTCAAGTGATGACACTTTTGAGAAAAGTGCAGAAAAGCAACTGGGTTTTTTTTCTTGGGTATTTCTTGGTGATAGTATAAGAATAGAATCAGAAACAAATGGAGAAGGTGGATTAATTAGATTTTCTTATTTTTAGCAATTCTGGAAACAACTTCATCTACTGAAGGCTTGCCACTTCTGTAAAATGGAAGTGCTATACACTTGTGAGAGGTAGCCCAAATATTAATTAAAGCAGTTTGCAGATGTCAAATCTGCAAGATGTCAAGCAATAGCTACAGGGAATTAGCTGTGTTTATATTTCAAAGGAGGTGAAATATTTTTCCTTCCTACCAATGAGTAGACAGACAGACTGTTGGCATCAGCCAACAGAAGTGAGTACTTCCTTAGCAGCTCATCTAGTCTCGCCTGTGTGGATCATTACCTCCTTCCTTCTTGCCAGATGCACTAATTTCAGGGAAGTTTAAAGTGAGTTCCTTCAAAGAAAACAGTTAAGACAGGCCTAGCTATGCTGACCTGTAAAAGCTCTCCCAAGAGGAAGCTTAATTTCATTTTGACAACCTTTATCCCCTCCAGCAGTTATGGCTACCAACTTTGCACTGATATAAAATCCCCGGGGCTATAGGAACCTCAGTACAAAGGAAGAGGTGAGACCTCATGACTGACTAAACAAGAAAGCCCATTATTTTCCTTCCACAAGAGCCCATGCTACAGTCTTACTCATCCGCTCACGGTAAAACATGTACTAATGCTGAAGGGGAAAAAACTCAAATCAAACACATACAGTGAGAATGCCTGCAGGAGTTGCAAAGGACTCTCTTCTTCCCTGCTATTATTACCTCCTCAGAGATGCACAAGCCCAGCAACTGCTACACCCACAAGACAGGTGAATTGGCATGAACTCTAATTAGAGTTCACAGAATGGGGGGAATATCCTTTTTCATTCCTTTCTTTTGGTATGTAAGAATAGGAACTGTGCAAAACAAGCAGTTGCAGGAATGATGCAGGAGGGGAAAGCCTTATTTTTAAACATAAGAATATTTTACTCTGTAGCCAAATTATATTTTGTTCATTATTATTTGAAACAGGAGTTTAACTATACATCAGGACCACCATTGGTTTGATTCCTATTTACAGGAGGAGAAACTAGAACTGTAGATTTTCATCTCAAGAGAGAAAAAAAAAAAAATCACTCTGTAGCTCTAACACTGAAAGGTCACTGCTTGTCTTGCTTTATCCCTGGCATTCCCAGTTCATAATTTCTCTGCCATACATGGATCTTGTGTCCCATTTTTATTAGTGCTAAAATAGACTGTTCTCCTACTGTCACACCATCTGTCTCTCTTCCTCCTGCCTGCCAGTATACAAAACATCTAGAAGTTGTTCTGAAAAGAAAAAAGAAAGGAAAGAAAGAAAACTGTATTGTTTTGGTCACACACTCTGCTGGCGGCAGCCTGTTTCCAGCAGTGACTGTCTTCACAGAGGGACATATTCAGCCTTCGCCAGCCCATGACACACGTTTAGTTAAAAAGAAACAAAACAAAACCCTCACTGGTTTGGAATGGGGAGAAATGTGATTTCCTTTCTGCTCTCCCACTGTGTGATTTCAGAGAAGGGCAACTCCTCCCAGTATCAGTGCTGCCTTGTTGACATTTCAGGTTCTGTATCGGAAATTTCTCCTGACAAATTTCTGATTCAGACTGAGCCTGAATCAGCAGCAACAAGACCTGTTCACAGCACACACCAAGAATGGGATTTTCAGAAAGTGACAGAAAACACAATATGGGCTGTTGCTGCCTTTTAAAAATTTACTTTGACTTTAAATCTACATATGGGGACTTTTTAATACAGGCATCAAATTCTTCTTTCCCCCCATATACTGACCCACTGTATGAGCAGCAACCTAGAAGATTGCAAATTCCACTTAAGGCAAGCTAGAAGTTAAAAAGCACTGAGTGGCATGAAGCAATAGACTGTTATTACAAGGAGCATCCTCGCATATAATTTTATACCTGCTGAACACAGATACCAGTAGTTACAATCTCAGAAAACCAGTTGGATCAGTCCAGTTGTGTTAGAAAGCGCTGTAGACATTTTTTTTAAGGGGAACAGACCATATCAAAGATCTGTCAGCAGAAAAGGGTAGTTAAGTATGCACTATTCAGAACAGAATATCAGGCTGACCATCACCTAAATCCTGTGAGGTGTGTTAGAAGAGTGAAAAGTACTGAGCAGCACCAGACTTACAAAACTGTCAGTCTACAAGATCTCTACTATCTTTAATACAAAAGAGTTAGCATTTCTTTAGTATCTGGGTTGGTGAATGAACACTTAAGATGTCTCCTGTAACAACCCTGCTCTGACTACAGGATATTTCAAAACCAATGAAAGTGTAAGACATAACAAAGAAGGATGGATAAAGTAGATCCAGAAGCATAGACACACTTGGAAAATTCTGGAAGCCACATTTTCCAATTATTTGCATGTGTAAACCCTTAATAATAAACCAAATTTCACAGAAATAAATCTCAGCACTGTATGAATCTATTCTATACATGACGGCAATCTCCTAGCTCAAATTGAGAGGGCAGTTGGGCAAAACTGAGAGGGATAGTTTTGAGCAGCTTACTGAGGAGTTTCCATATGATTTTCATCCACTTCCACGGCAATATGGCTTCATACTCTGTTTAATAGTCCTTGCAACACCCTTTTTTCTTTGGGCTAAAAATGAATTTGCTTTGAAGTCATTTGGCTTTTCAAACTTTTAAGATTTTTCATGGGAAAATAGCACCATCTGTAGGAGAAAATGGACCAAATTTCGTTAAAATGTGTTTATTTCCAAGCCATTAAGCAAAAGATCCTACTTTCCAAAAGAAGAAATATATTAATTTTCAAAGTAGGCTTGCAATGGCCTTTTGCTAGTTTCAAGAAGGAAGGACACTGACATTCCCCATCCCACAGGAAGACAGAAGGTGCTAAGACAAAAAGCTTGCTCCTCTAATCACCTCTAACAGTTCAGAGGGGCAGTAGTCTGTAGCCAAACCCCACATTCTCCCTTGGAAGCAGAAACTGAACCTTTACACCCCTTAATGTAGATCCTGATCGTTTTTGTCCCAACAGCCTCTAATGTTTATGTCCAGAGTCAGGCTGACACTCTTGCCTCCCTAAATTATAGTTTTCATTTTCCAAAGGGCTTGATGTGATGCTATGTGATAGACACTACAGTGCCAGACACTCTTCCGGGTAAATCCTTGTGTTCCTAAGGACCTCTATTGATTGGCACGAACCACAAATCTGGCTTAATACTTTGTTTAAACAAACCTGTATCCTGGAAGTAGTCTATAATAAAGCACTTCCATTTTCCTAGCCTTTTCGAAATGGCAGTACGTCCAAACATCCCAGTTTACCACTCATTTAAGTTCCACTCACTGACACCCTTCAGGCAAGAAGCTAAAAATGCTTTATCCCCCCACCATGATTAATATTAACCCTTTATAGGAAATTAATAAAGTAATAGCAAATATTTCCTGAATAGCAGCTCACTTGTAACTACAAAAAGCTATCTTTGCTAGTCCAGACCAATCAAGGCACTGAAGGATGGCCATGCTCAAAGAACCATTCACAAGTTATAATTCTGAAACAGTCCACGCAGAGTCAGCACTGATCTATAGCTGCAACTATAACATAGCTGTTTTAAAGAAGATGACAACATTATACACCTGAAAAACTGGCATATCACATTTTTGATAGTTCTGCCCCTGCTGAGCAATGCAAACAGGCTGAGGTCAGAAAGCAACTGAAATGAAGTGAAATCTGAGCACAGGTGTTGGAGATCATAGACTCATAGAACAGCCCAAGTTGAAAGGAATCTAAAAAGATCATCTGGTCCAACCTTTCATGAGAAAGGGACCTTAGGTCAGATTTTCTAGCACCCAGTCCAGTCGCATCTTGAAAATCTCCACTGATGGGAACTCCACCACATACCAGGGAGTGATTGTTGTCACTGTAAAAAAATTTCTTATATTGAGATGAAGCCACTCCTGGTGCAACTTCATCCTGTTGCTTTGTCTTCTCTATGCAAATTTATCAGACTATACACAAAACATACCAGAAGTATCAATGTAAAAATGATCTCCTGGCAGGCATGTAAAGCCTCATAGCTAGTCTGCATGGGACAGTCTTTCTTCTTTGCTAAAAAATGACACTTTAAAGTGAGTACCAAGCATTCCTTTTTCAAATGTAAATAGTGCTGGTAAGATCACCACTACCCAGTTGACACTTGACAGACTATTCTGTTTATTAAGCCACTTTCATAGATTCACTAAGAAAGTTCTGTACCTCTCTTCACAAACAATTAACAATTTTTATGCACAGAGGATGATACTCAACAACCACAATTCAGTAGATGTTTACTATTCCCATCCAGCTACCACCAGAAGGTTAAATTTGGCACAAAACACTCATGATGGATAACAGCATTCCTAACTTAACCTCAAGAGGTATTTTGTGAACTTGATGAGCATGCACATTCAGTACAATTCACAAGCCTCTCTCTGCACACTCTCTTCCATTCACTGCTTTACAGAAGAGCACAAAATTCATACATGCACTCAAAGAAAGGGCAACATACTGAACAGCTATTTAGCTAGAGTACTTTGCAAGGAGATGCCAGCAAATTCCATGCAGACTGCAAGCTGACTAACAGTGTATGAACATACCAGCGAGCTTGAGCTGGTAAGCACTGGTGAGATACATGTCTATTACTTCACATGTGTTTACACAGCTTCTGGCTCTGAGAACAAAGCAAGCATCTACTGTAACATATGACACAGACACACTGTGTCTGCATGCATCCGTACAGAATAGATGTAAAACTGAATCAACAACTCAAGCTCATATTCCTATGAGACACATTAAGGAAACATACTGGAGTGGTTTTAGTTTCCAGCAGGTAACAGAGCAGTAGATAGGGGCAGCATGAATTTGGACAAGAGTCTGAAGTATCTTGTTATATGTAAGTGTTACACAGGAGAAATAACGATTATGGGGGGGAAGAGTAAGAACTGAAATGAAGTAATTCATAACTACTGCAAAAGAGTTCTTGGATATCTGAATGCAGCTGACAAAAAAAGGAGGGTAAAAAGCACAAAGAGACAAAGAAGTCAATTCAAGCTTGATCCAACATTCACTGAAAGAGTGAGTTGAGTCTTTAAGATCATGTACCACCATGAGGGCAAACTTATATCAGGCTATTGTTAGAATATTTTACAGTTATTGCTAGGAAAAAAAGAATCAGCCCATTCAGTAAAGTTCCCTGAGTGTTGGCCAAATTTAGTTCCAGCATATGCATGGATCCATTACCTTCCGCTAATCCATACATATGCTAAAGCATACATGACTGCTTGGTGTGAATTAATAAAGCATTCAAGAGAAGGAGTGCTGCATAAATACCTAAAAAAAAGTATTAGTTCCATGTTCTTATTCAAACCAAAGATGAAACATTAACTCAATTGACAGGAACACACTAGCAGTGACAGTAACTATTGTGTGAGCTATTTGGTCTCTAGCAAGAAAAGAATCCCCATTACTAAATACTCTAGGAAAAATGTCATCACTCTGGGACTGAGTCTACCCTCATCTTGATAGGCAACATTGCAAAATCATTGAAATACTATGTTTAAAATACAAGGAAGGTCTATTAGCTTTGGAAACATTTATAGTTTATTTCATGTTGCTTGAAATGTTTATATACACACTGTACCTTATTTCCTAGCAAGAATGTCAGGCAATTGTTTGTAAGGCTTTAAAGAT
>VZTU01032310.1:29259-50328 GCA_013400835.1 Zapornia atra | reverse complement strand
GGGAATGGACTAAAGCTAAAGGAGGGAAGGTTTAGATTAGATGTTAGGGGGAAGTTTTTTACAGAGAGAGTGGTGAGGTGCTGGAACAGGCTGCCCAGAGAAGTAGTGGATGCCCCGTCCCTGGAGGTGTTCAAGGCCAGGTTGGATGGGGCCCTGGGCAACCTTGTGTAGATCCAGACCTGGAGGTTGGTGGCCCTGCCTGTGTCAGGGGGGTTGGAGCTCTATGATCCTTGGGGTCCCTTCCAACCCAGACCATTCTATGATTCTATGATTCTATTACTTCTACTGCTACTACAGCTACTGCTATCACTACTACTAGACTTAAGAATAGGAAAGAAAGTAATCTGAAGAACTGTACACCCATTCATTTGACTGCCACATTATCCAGGAGTAAAAAGATACTTTAAGAGAATGAATAATTAAATATATGAAAGTAAATGGGAAATAGAGTAAAATGTGACATGGATTCACCAAAGATAGATCACAGTAGCCTCAGCAGATATTTCTTTTTGATGAGTGAATTGATTTTCTAGATAAAGGGAAGGCAATAGGTTTAATCTAACTGGACTTCAGTAAATCATTTGACATGTTACCATATGGGAAATCATTGGTTAAATTGTAGAAGATGTACATTAGTATAAGAATTAGATGTAAACAAATGGAACAACTTCAGATGGTACTGAAACAGTATTCTTGACTTGAACAGGTTAGGGATAACTTAAAAGGTGAGTCAGGTATTATTCCTGAGTTATTTCCAGCACTAATGCTTAAGAAATTGATCATATCTTCATTACAGATATCTTCATTACTGAAGAAAAGGAGACTGTCTATAAATATATGAAGGGTGAGTGTCTGGAGGACAAAGCCAGGCTTTTCTCAGTGATGGTCAGAGATAGAACAAGGGGCAACGGGTGCAAGCTGGGGCATAGGAGGTTCCATGTGAACATAAGGAAAAAACTTTTTCACTGTGAGGGTGACAGAGCACTGGAACAGGCTGCCCAGAGAGGTTGTGGAGTGTCCTTCTCTAGAGACATTCAAAACCCACCTAGACATGTTCTTGTGCGACCTAATCTAGGTGATTCTGCTCTGGCAGGGGGTTTGAACTAGATGATCTTTTCAGGTCCCTTCCAACCCCTGACATTCTGTGTTTCTGTGATTCTGTGTGATACTGATCTTGGCTCAAGTCCTTGTTACATGCCATTGTTGGTAAGAGGAGCTTGAAGACTGTACTAAGACAAAAGAGAAATATTTATTGTACATTGTGCCAGATAATGCACTTAACCCGAAGAAATTCTTTCATAACATGGGTAACCATCAATTAGTAAACATAGAGGAGGTAAACCACCTTGGATTTCTGGTCAATGACAGGAAAAATATGAGGTATATAAAACATGAAAAAGTACCATACAGTGTAACAAGACAGTTATATCTAGGAAAGAAATGAAAACATTGACATCAGTGTTTAAGGCACAACTGAGTGTGCATCTAGAACATTGTTCAGATGTTTAGTCACTTGACTTGAAGAAAGAGGTAGCGAAACGAGCACGAGAAGAAAAGAGTTAACAACTAGACCACAGATACTTATACTCTAGGTAATGTAACAGTATTCACACACAAGAAGGATTGTGAAAAGAAAATAAATCAAAACCACTGGATATGTGTAAAAAAAAAATTATATGATGTGATGCCTGTGACACTAAGGGACTGTACCCCGTGAGACAAAAAAAATCTTCAATTCTTATTTCCAAGATCAGAATAAATGGCTTCTGCTTCTAGTGGTGTAAATAGGTCTTTTAAGTGACAGAAAGCAAAGTATTTTTCTGATACACAGATTTTCTGATACACAAACATAAATTTATTTTGGATTCACAAAGGTACTTTGGGTTCAGGAACATGAATGTCATTGCCATCAGTAATAGTGCTTGCAGTAGCCTGAGGGATCCAATTCACGTTCTGTGGTCTCATTCTTTCCTGCACAATAGAAGAAAGGAAAGTTTGTTTCCTAAATCTGACCTTTATAAAAAAATATAAAATAAAAAAAATCCATTTCAAGTTAGTTAAGTCCTTGTGTTGCAGATGTAGCCTGCAATGGTTCTTACATGTTCACTTTTATTAAAAAAAAGTAAAGTTATCTCTTCAAGAAAGGCTGAAAGGGCAATTGGGAACAGCCACTTTAGTCCCTAAGAAAATCATTGAGCAAGTCCTCTCTTAACACATTTCTGACAGATGAGTGAGACAGTGACTGGTAACAGTCAGAGTGGATTTACCAAGGATAGAAAATGCTCTACAAATCTGAGAGTGTTCTATGATAAAGTAAATCCCTGGATTTTTGGAAGAAGTGAGATAAGTTGGCATTTTTTGTCGTGACTTTAGCAAGTCCTTAAATAATGTGTCTTACAATATTCTTATTCGTTAGGACATTATAGTCTGGATTGGTGGACAATCAGATGGGTAAAAAGCTAGTTGGATGGTTGGGGGCCAAAGGCTGATAGATCTTATGCTATCTTGTGGCTGGTAACAGGGGGAATACCATGAAGTCTCTCCTGGGTCCAGTCACGCTTAACATCTTTATCAGTGACCTAGAGAAGTGGTTGCTTATCAAATATGTAGATGATACCTAGTATGGAGAGTACAGTCAATACAATTGAGAGCCAGAAGGACCTGGACTGTCTGGAGGAACAGCACAACACAAACCTATTGAAATTCATCAAGGAGAAGTGCAAAGTACAGTGGCTGGAAAAGAATAAACCCTTACAACCACAGAAGCTGGGGAGATGCTCCATAGAAAAGACCCCATGGAGCCAGATGTGCAGAGACCTACATAAATCAACAGTGCACTCTAAAGCAGTAAGAGACAGCCAGGAGATCGGAGAAGCAATTTTGGGCTTTCCAATAGGACATTGATAAATGGCAGAGAGCCACCAAAATGGTCAGGGACTGGAGCACTTGCTGTAGTGCTGAGGCCAAGAGAGCTGGACTTGCTCAGCCCCAAAATGATATGGCTTCAAGGGGAGGCCAATGTTGTAACAGGATGCCTGAGGAGGCTATGCAGTCTCTGTTCTTGGAGGATTTCAAGATCTGACTGGATAAAGCTCTGAGAAACCTGTCTGGACATCACAGCTGACCGTACTTTAGGTAAAAAGTAGGAGTAGAGGCACCCTGAAGTTCAACCTAAATGATCCCGTGATTTTATATAACTGAAAACCTCATTAATGAAATGTTTTATACATCCACACCAAAGTAGTTATATGAGAAGAAATAAATATTAGGAGTCAGACAGAAGATAATGGAGTGTTACACTAAAGAAACAGCAAACAAAGAAGCTCCATGTTTGGACATACTGATTTTAGCAGTGCTGGTTCTGGGATTTCTGCCCTGCATTTCAACATGGTACAATTGATCAGTTTATGAAATAGAATCGTTAGCACACCCACTGACTAAGTCAAGAGACACAATTTCTTGTCAAAATTGTTCAAAATTCAGATTTGTGAATCTAATATAAGAAACCGTCAGTTAAAACCAGAAGTTTTGCACCAAGTCTCAATGGATGTAAATCACTTAAAATCATAGAACCATAGAAATGTCTTGGTTCGAAGGGACCTTTCACATCATCAAGTCCAACCATCAACCTCACCTGCCAAAACCATTACTAAACCATGTCCCTGTCTTTTTAAATACTTCCAGGGATGGTGACTCCAACACCTCCCTGGGCAGCCCATTCTAATGCCTAATAAACCTCTCCATGAAGAATTTTTTTCCTACCATTCAACTGAAGGCCACAACTGAAGACCATTTCCTCACGTCCTATCGCTTGTCACTAGGGAGGTCAATCCCTACCTGTCTACAACCTCCATTCAAGTAGCTGATGAGAGCAATTAGATATCCCCTTAGCGTTCTCTTGTCCAGACTAAACAGCTCCTGTTCCCTCAGCCACTCCTCATAGAATTCATCTTCCAGTCCCCTCACCAGCCTTGTTGCCCTGACTTCCCAGACTTCAGGTAAAAACTGAATCAGGACCAAAGAAATAGGTGCATGGCTTTGTTTCTTAACAATAACAGCTTTTAAAAAAAGAATCGTAATAAACAAACTTCAGGAACTACTTAAAGCAGCATTGGGTTTCCCCAACCATTTTTCTAACCAACCAGATTGATTTTGTTCCATTTTTTTCATTAAACAGATTGTTTCAGACTGTGAGTTCCTTTGCCAATTTCTAGCCTGCAGAGAATTTTAATGGCTGAGTCATAAAACCCTCCAAAATTGGATATGTAATGGAAATGCTAAGGGACCCTTAACTAGAGTAAGTGTTGTATTATGCTGCAATAATAATAAACAATAATAGTAATATTAATAAAAATAACACAGTTTTATGTGAACACATAAAAGGCCATTTATATGATCACTGTAAAAATATTTAAAATTCCAAAATGCTGCATTTTTCACAATTATGGTGATGCTACAGACTTTATATACTCTTTGAGAACCTTTGGATCTCAATGTGTTGCATGCTTTCACCTCTTAAGACACATTCCATTAAGGATATACAGTAACAGGTCTCTGGTCCAGAGATTACTGATTAGTTAAAAAGACTTTTTTTTTCTTTTTTTTTTCTTTTTTTCCTAAAACTTTTTAAAAGTCTCCACCATATATGTATTTTACATACATCACTTAATGAAGAATTAAAAGGTTCAAAGTTTCGGGATGTCTGAAAAATTCCAAAGTGCAAATCAATGGTAACAACCTATTTAATAAATTATAAATCTAAAAAATAATCAGTTAATATTCATTATCAAAAAGGCAATTTCTTATAAAGCAGTTTCTACATGTCCCCAGGCCCTGAATCTTGCTCTCTGGCTTCCCACTGTGTGGAAGTTTCAATTAGAATTTCATGTTGAAATGTACATTAACACCTTCTTATATATATTTTGGTAATGTCTGTTTAACTCTGGCTGTCACAACTTGGAAAGGATATTTTTTTCTTTTCCAATAAGCCAGCTGGAAAAAAAGGGGGAAGATATTGAATGGTTCATAAATATATAATGTTTCCCATTTGTTATATTCTGCAATCAAAGGCAGCAGCTTTAAACTTGCATATCAGTGCATAATTCCACAAACTTAAAAAATTGATCTGCCAATGTCTCCCCTCTAGCAATCTTTTAATTAAATGAACTTCACTCACCTTACTGCTAAACTCCTTAGGTTGATTTTATACTGAGATTCAATGTATTTTTCAGTGAAGTTTTGGGTTGTTTTTTTCTTTTTAACTGTAAAGGTTGTTTAGTAAACAAGTGTTTAATAATGTATACAAGGTGACTGAACATAGATCAATGCCAATTATTTATTCACAATAAAAAACTTGGAAATAATGAGGTTCTTTTGTATTCTTGCCTGCCAAAGCCAAGAGCAGGCCCAATTCCCAGCCACAGTAAACAAAACTGAGCTTTTAATTTATAGGAAACTCTGGTGATTTACACCAGACAGAGATCTGCTTTAAGAATACTTTTTCCCCCATATTCTTTATAACAACGGATTTTGTAGGGATGGCAGCTCTGCTTAACTACACTGGTAAGTTAGTAGATGGTTCAGCACAGAAAGACCCATGCTAAAAACAGAAAGAATCTCAAAAACTCTGGATCCCTGGTAAAAAACATATCGGATCAACTACACTCAACAACTGAGATTACAAAAGTCCAAGTTGAGTTACAGCTCAAAGTAGTTGTAATTTAGTAGCTCCAATGGGTCAGGATACAGACAGAAGAACATGAAGGGTGTTCCTCCACCATGATACTTTCCTTCTTCACTGAGGTTTTGAGAGCCTATATAAGAAAATCTTCCACTGTTCAAGCTGGAAGACAGCGTCAGCAACTGTATTTCTCTCCCTGCTGTATATTACAATGCTGTCTGAGGTTCTACCAGAGCCCAAAGAATATTTATGTTTCTAAGCATCCCACATGCTTGTAAATTGAAGCAGCGAAATCTAAATGCACCTGCCAGTGGTTTTCAATGCCCATAGAAAATATTGCTCGGTTTTCCCTTCTCCTCCCCAAAAGCCATTGCATCTAAACCATTTGCAATACGGCTAAGGAATTATAACTGCAGCACCAGACATTACATGACAGCTGTTTGAACAGAAATACTAATTGCTTTCATATTTAATTAGCTATTCTTTAAATTAAAAATACCAACAAAACAGTCACAGCAGGCTCATTTTAACAGGAGGTTTATTGGTTCAGGCACTAGCTCAAAGAGCAGCAGGCGTTGGATTCACGCACTATCTCTCTTTAGTTCTGAGAAACTGCCAGCGCACTCCTCACTCAACAGCTGCTGGTTCATCCCACCGGCCTGATCTTCTTCCTAATGGTCTTTTCCCTGCTGAAAAAGGCAAAACCAGAGTTGCCATCCAAAGCAGGGAGGAATTATCTCATCTATCCTTAGATATTAATATTGTAGATGCCTACAATCCCTTTATTAGCAGTGGGGAGTAACAGCCCCATTTACACAGCTAAAGGGTGTTGTGCTTTGGTGCCAGAGTGTACCATGTCCACACCGCTCAGGGCTGCACACTTTATCTGCTTCCACACATTAAAGCCCTTGGCTCTAGAACACCACGATTATTACTGTGGGATTTTTATCCAATTGAAAATGACTGAAATAACACGGTGCTTTGTCACAGGAAATGGTGTTTTAATATCAGGAGGCTACAAGTATGTGTTCTGCACTCCGCAAGGTTTTTTGGGCCTGTGACCCCTGTCCTATTGGACTTGGGATCTGCGTCCACCACAAACCCATATTGCCACTATAAAATTGTCTCTGTGCCTTACTATTCCCAGATTGACGTCGGGTGTCATCATGGAAGACAGCAAGGAAAGCTGAGTTATTTGATCATGTAGATGATCACTTGTAGTGTACAAGCATTTACAAAAGAACTCTTCCCTTCCTAAAGTCCACTACAGGTTTGTGTAAAAGTGCCTATTTTCTCTATGCACTTTAAAGAGAGTAGGCTAGTTGCAAATACCTATGCCACTGAAATCCAAAGTGTCAGGATGAATATCAGCCATATAAAGGACTGGTCTCCAAGTCTGTTACCTTCTAACGTGTTCACTCATCCCCCACTCCCTTTGTCTCAGATGGAAACACTGCAAGTCTCACTTGAGGCAACCAGAGAGATGCGTAACTGGCACACATGCAATGAAAGACCCCTGTATACTGTGTAGTGCACCATTCGATGTCCCAGTGGCAGTACAATCTAAGAGATCCAGGGTTGTTTCCCTGAATATGGAGATTCTGGATTATTACATGCTTGAGATATCACTAAATGGCAAGCGTAGTATTTTTCAGTTGAATGTGGTGCCACAGAATGACTCTCATTGCTATCTTCTTCCTAGTGACATCTACAGAAGTTATTAGCATATTTCAAACTGCTTTGCCAGCTGTGTGACCATTCACTTCACTGATTCTGAAAGATGCTGGCAAGTATACTACAGGTACAACTATTTACTTAAATAAATATTTGTGTGAATTTTCATGTGAGATTTCCTTTCTGCTGATATTCATGAAAAGAAAATTGTCTCACCCAAATATACATGAAAATCAAATATTTAACTGTTGCAAACACTGCCAAGGACAATTTTGTTTAAAATGTGTGCAAATATTCATGACAAATGTTTTGTGATATTCACTCAGCTCTGAATAATTAACAATGCTTAAATTGCAACACATGTAACAAAACCTATTAGTTCTAATAAGTCAGTACAGTGGAATTAATCAGGTTTTCATTTAAGCAAATGTATTACAAACTAAATTGTTTCATAAGCTGTCAAATACATAGAAGCACAAAAGTTAGCATTTGTTTTAACTACCAAGAACCAGGGTGGCGCGTGATATTAGGGGTTTGGTTCAGGTTCTGTCTGGGAACCCAGATCACACATGGGGGCAGCAGTGCTTTCAAAAGGACTTTGTGGTGGGATCCCTCACTCCTAACCTCAGCCATCTGAAAAATAAGAGGGGAATGAGTTGTCTCAAGCCTCCTGTAAAATCGGTGGAGTCTGCAGAAACACTCCTTCTTCCCCAGGACAGACGTCTATGACAGGTGGAATGAATTGCAGTCTGGAGGTTCCTGTCACTCTCCATTAACTATAAGGGGAGCCGTAGCAGCTCATTTAGGTGAGACACCTACAAGACAGATAGAATTAGGTGATATGAATCTCTTCCATTACAGATCCTGAACAACAAACTTGTATTAGGTGAAATGAACTCACCTCTAGTTGGCATTTTGAAGAGACTGTAAGGGAATTGCATGTCCTGCTGAAAAGAGTTTTCATTACAAATCCCTGACTTGGTTATTATGTGCCATATTTCTTTGCCTGCAAAAATATGACAACCTCCTTGCCACAATCATGATCTTAGTATTAAGGTCAAAAGAAATAATGATGTATTTATTCAAATCTGACTTTGTGACTGAAATGTGTACATGTGTCTTGGAAATTTTTTCCTTCAAAAAACAAGTTTCTAGCCTCCATGGTTAAAAAAATGCAAAATTTGAACTTGTATCCCAAGTGTCTCTCAATACTCAAAGGAAAAAAAAAAGAAAAAAAAAAAAGAAAAGACAGACAACTTGAAAGGTATTATAATTCTTCCTATTGTCATGGTCTTTAAGACACCCTTGTGACTTTTGGGGACCTGATCCGCATGTTTTAACACTTATGGTTGGTATTATTAAGATAAAAATACATTTCCCTTCCTCATTGGGGTTTGTGAGGATGCATTTGTTTGCCTGAGGCAAAATATATGTGCATTATATTATTCATTTGAAAAGTATAATAGGCAGAATCAAAGAAATGCTCTGGCACTGATGCATGACTTCATGCTGAATGCATACACTGTAAATCTTCACCAAGTCCATGAACAGAACACATAAAGGAAAGCAAATGTGAAACAATTTTCCCTATACTGCATTATCATTATCGTGTGAATGTTTCATTTGGGAATGCAAACATTAATACAAAGTGAGCTCTTCTCTATTCAGTCCACAAACACCATGTCGGTTGAAATATACATTAGTTGGCAAGGGAACAAATAACTTGATGCTGGAGAAAACCAATGTGGAAACAAGCTCCTTGTTAGCTGTTGAGGAAAAGTTTATCCCTCTGAGTCATGCATTATAGTCAGCAAGATACAGGATGATATGCTGATTTCCAGCTCCTGATTTGTGAAAGGCTCTGACAGAAACTAGTTAGATTTCAGTTCACACTGAAAAAATATATGCTATAGATGTGATCCTGGCAACACCACCCCAATTGTGCCTGCTTTACCTAGGTGTGCAACACATTGAGACTCTGGCATAATTAGCAGCCTCTTTCATGCCATACCAAAAGCATATGCAGCCACACTGTGCTTGTCTTCTCAGTAGACAAAGTGCAGATAAATCACAGGCTATGGCTTCTCCTTAACGTGATTCTTAAACATTCGTAGTAAGATCTAATGCAACTGTGGACAGATGTGGATTTCTATATGGCTAATTCATTGACATTTTAATTTTAAATGCAATGGTTTCTGATTTTTAAAACAGCATGACATAAGTGTTCAGATATTATAGCAATGAGGGTCATCTTCATGTCTAGAAAGAGGAGTTGGAGATCTACTTTTTTACATATTTTCTGCATAAATTTGTGTTATGTAAAACTTTAAAAGGTCTTCTGAGTTTGGGTTTTTTTTTCAGATTAATTTCAAAATTTGCCATCAGCAAGATTTCAACTCTGTGTAGTGTTAACTAATTTGTTTTTCATCAAGTTCTTTATTAACAAAGAAATCCCTTGATTATTACACTTCTCTGACTTTTTGATAATCTCCCTTGCAACCAGTCATGTAATGCCTGAATACTTTTCACTGAAATGCTGTTGAGCCAAAGGAGCTGATGGGCCCTGTAATTAACTTCCAAATAATACCAAAGTAATAGGATGTTGTAAATACTAGGAGTCAGAAATGGATCTGTGCCCTCTTCAAGAGACCCATGGCACTAAGCACAGCCTTTGAGCTGAAGCTTACCTGCCTTTCCTTCCTGTTCTTCACTCTTACTAACAGCTGCTACATTTTCAGTGCAATGCAATTTACATTTTACAGTGCTTTTCCTGCCTGCACTCCGGGATACTTAACACATTCAAATGACCACAAGCTATTCAGTCCTGATGGGCAAGATGAAGCACAGTGATGCCTCCTCAAATTTACTTCCTTTCCAATTACAAAAATAAATTAGCTGGACCTATCAGCACAAACCTGAGAAATGGATATTGCAAAGAAGAGAGTACCTTCAAGCTGGGCTGAGAGTGATAATAATCTAGCCCATAATTAAGAGTAGAAATATGCTTCAGTATTAAAACAGCTATTGCTTCATTTGCAGTTGATAGGAAGAGAGTGAACTCATTACAACAGCAAGGTAAGACTTTTCATACAAGTGCTATAAAAAGACATTACAAATATAAGTTAATTAGCTACATAACATGCCTTGATGACAAGAAATTCCTGTCATAATCCATTTTATAGAGAGATAAGCAAAGTCAGTTCCTGCTCAAAAGTGGCAAAGTAGCTGCAAGATGAGTAATATAAATCAGGATGTCTTCTTCACCTTGAAGCCATAAGGGTTCAGTGCCCCTACACCCTACATGAAAGTGTAGGCATCCTCTATAATTTGTGTATCAAAATGTTTTAAGGGTTCTTCTCCAGCAGCAGCAGAACCTCTGCAATGACAGTGCATGTCTACTTTGCTTCCAGAGATGGAGTAGAAATCTGGGAAAGGAAAAAGAACATTCACTTTGCACCACTTGCTCCAGGCTACTGAGATCATTCTGTGTACATCTATGGAGAGCTGAAGAGAAAATCCAAGTGGGTGAAGGACAAGTCAGTCTGGAGAAGTAAACTCTCATTGACAGTTCCCACAAGGAAACTCTGAGAACATTCTGGATGTGAAATACCTTGTCTCTTCAGGAGTTCACAACAAATGGACTTCACACAGAGGGATTTATTTAACTGGTAGATATAAGCATAAGCAGATTTTTTACTGTTATAGGGTCTCTTTCTTTAGCTTTCATCACAGTTTCTTTGGAGCAATTAGACCCAGGGAACAGTATTAAATATAAAATGAAAGCCTGAGGCACAGGTTCACATGCAGGCTGGAACTTGGTAATGTTTAAGGTTATTTCTTTTGTCTGCTTTTAACATTTTCTGTCTTACCAGCAGACTATGTTCCTTTTAAAACTGAGATTTTGAAAATAAAAATGTAAAGTTTCTCCTTTTCAAAACATGGATGACATTTTCAAGAGTCCTTCCTCCACATCTCCTTCTGTACTTTTTAAAGTAAACAAAGCTGCTATAAAAAAAAAAAAAAGTCAAATAATGAAAGTCAAAAGAAAAGAGAGAGAAAAATAGAGACAGAATATTTTATTCCATTTCTGACCAGTTCTGAACTGTTTGCTCATATTTCCCATACACTGTCAAAATGAGCAGACGGTATTATTTGTTATTAAGAACAACTTATAGATTGTTCACAGACTTACTTTCTGTGCTCTAGAATAGGTCATGGACATGAGAAAATACTCTAACTCAGACTCAAAATTTTATTTCCCACAAAAGATTATGACTTGCAGTAATATGGCTTTTCAGCAATTTTTTCTGTCAGAAATTATTAAACAAAACCATAATCTATTCATACCAAGACAGAGTCTTCCACTGTGTATTGCAATTAGAAGTCAATGTGTTTCTTGCTAGATTTTCCTACTTACCTGCTTCCTAATCTATCCATCTAATTAAAGGTAGCTCCCTATCTGACCAAGATTTTAGTAGAAAAATGTAATATTTAAAAATCCAAAAGAAATGCTAAATAGAAATATTTCCCTTAACTTCAATAAGCAACCACCAAACCTTTGGTTGAATCGGCAAACATTTTTTGATTGATTAATCTATTGAGATTCTTAAAATCCTGTAAACACCTTTAATACATTACTAGAAAAAAAAAAAAAAAAGAGTTAAATGAGCCTGAAGCTTTTAGGTACCAACCAGGCTGATATTATCTATATAATAGGTTATATAATAGGTTAATAACATGACTGCTAATCACTGCTTGGGTTAATGCAAGTCACAAAAGGCAATGAATTTGCAGACCATAAAATAAATGTTTGAAAAGCCTGATCTCTGCCTGGATCTAGAGCGTGTAAATAATCCCTTATCCTCATAATCACTGGAGTTCACCAAAGGGTACCAAGGGAAATGAAATGGGAATGGGAATGAAACTAATCTACTGATGTGACTCTGATTTGAGAACAGGGAGCTGAAGCAGAACTGTAAAGTATCATAGTTCTGAGCAGAGATCTGGAAGTGCACCAAGCATAGCTAGGCATAACCTCCAAAAAATTAACAGCATAACAGCCTCAGTGTGAAATTACCCTGTGAGTTTTTGTAGGGTAAACAGTGTTTTTCAGAACCTGCACACCTTCCTCCAGTCATCTTACTACCATGGACTTCTTTAAGCTTCTCTTTCCTGTTTCAGATACATTGCTTCAATGTTTCCAACTTCTCCATTTCAAACTCTCTAGTATTTCATGTTTCATTTTGCTCAAAGCTCAGAGAGAGAGTTCAGAAAACTTTCCCTAGGACACCTCCAAGAGGATGCTGGTCTCTCTGTAGCTGTCTATTATCTCTCAGCCCTGTGTGACACAGACAACGAATGCAGAGCACTCGAGCTCAGAAACGTTGTGCACAGTATTGAATCATTGTAACATCAGTTCATTTTGCAGTGACAAGGATCCTTAAGATAAGGGTTTAAAACTTCCTTAAAGCCAAACAATATAGGTACCTGTTTCAATGAAATGAAAGCTTATTTCTAAGTCTTTTATAATCCTTCTCATTTCTCATGATCTCTTCCTTCAACTTTCAATCTTTTTCAATAACCTTGCATGTGAGAACATAATAAAAAAGTCCTGATGTTCTCATTGGTAAATAGAAAGCATGGTGAAACCAGGGTACATATGTATGCAGTTTACTCCTAGTATTAAGCTATTACAGCATTTTGGGAAGAAGTAATTATGAAATTATTGATCTGATATCAGCTATGTGGTCAAGTTTTTAAGGTGTGGAATAATATCTTTAAATGAGTTCTAATATGAAGCAGATTATTTTAATTTAGTAGCAAAGCTTAATAGAACAATGGCTATTTAAAGATAAAGGTTTGTTTAAAGACTTTTCTTGCTTTGTTTATTTAGGCTGTAATACCTTTATTCATGTGCTCATGGTATGATGCTAGCACATAGGATAAAATATTACAGCAGATGGAAGTCTATCACAGCCAGACTTTATCTAACTGACAGTCAGCCTGAAGGCCAGGAAACAATCCCAGGCACTTCTGTGCTGCTAGTATAGACATGGTCTGACTGGGTAGGTTATTATTTTTGGCCTTTTTGGTTTATATTACCTCTGTTGCACAAACTAGGCTGAGACAAGTTCACACTTATGATGATTTATTAGTAGGGTCTGTACCTGATGTCATTCATCAACTCTAAGGCTGAAATTTACTTCTAGAGAAAGGAAAAAAATCATAAGAGGAGAGAGAGAAGGAGAAGCAATGAGGGTCCCCAGATGAGCATCCTGACCTGAATTCCCATCCAGTGTGGTGGGTGTCACCATAATATTTTGCCACAATAACGATGTAGCTTTCATCAGGACTCACTCAAGTCCCTCACTAGTTGTCCCCACTTGTGATGCTGAAGTACATTTTGACTAGCAACCAGGTCTACATGCTGAATTAGGGTCCCTAAGTGTTGTGGCTTAACCCCAGCCAGGAACTGAGCTCCGTAGCAACTTGCTCACTCCTCCACACCCTCTCCTCTCCAGCAGGATAGGAGAGAGAATCAGAAGGGTAAAAGTGAGAAAACTCGAGGGGTGAGCTAAAGACAGTTTAAATGATAAATGATAAAGCAAAAACTGTGCACACAAGCAAAGCAACACAAGGCATTCACTCACCACTTCCCATGGGCAGGCAGGTGTTCAGCCATCTCCAGGAAAGCAGGGCTCCATCATGTGTGACGTTGACTTGGGAAGACAATCACCATCACTCCTTCTTCTTCCCCAAGCAGAAAAGCCCTTGGCTCTGTGTAGGCACTGCTCAACAATAACAAAAACATCCCTGTTATCAATGCGATTTCCAGCACAAATCCAAAACATAGACCCATACAAGCTACTGTGAAAAAACACTATCCCAGTCAAAACCAGCACACTAAGGTAACCTAAAAAATGTAACCAAAGGGGACTAAAGAAGGAATGATTGTCACAGTGGTGGCAAATGCTTTGCATAACAGCAATATCAGTGTATGCAGGCAGAAGGCTGTGGGAATAATGACATGAGGACAATGGCAGGAGAAGAACAAGGGGAAAATGCTGTCACAGAAGTTCTTGGACAGCACAGCCATGGAAGCTTGGGAAAAAGTGTGCAGAGCTGCCTGTGGTAAGCCCTTAGCATTACAAAAGACCAAGGCACATTCATGTAACACATCCCTCAGCATGATCAGTGCTGATGCACTTCTAACTTTTAGCAAATGTGCCATTGAATTCAGAATGGTGTACATTTCCATCTTCATTTTAAAAACAGTCCTCAATGTCAGTTTAAGAACATGGCTTTTGTTGGAAAGTCATGCTGTTGCAATAACCTATAACTAAAATGACTTAGAAAGAGAGATCTATAAGTGTGTGGTATGGCTTACATAAATTGAAATACATTAAAGATCTGGGCAAGTTTTTGCTCTCACACCATTGTAAATTTGAAGTATGGAAATCAGTACCAATTGAATTACTCTTGATTTGTCTTACCGTAAATGCACCAGTGTAGTCCATGAGTCAAATTTTAAATAAGAAATCCTAGGGAGACTGAAGCTGAAGATGAAGGCTAGCATTTTTCACATTAATTATGTTTTGCCAAGGAGACTCAAAACTGAAAAATACTTCGTAATTGGGATTAAAATAAAAATAACATGAAAATTATATCATTTGTTAAACTATAATCTTCATTGTTGTAAGTGCTTCTGATTCTCTAGCAGTTAACTTCAAGTATAAATGAAAGATTGTTTCAGAGGCTACAAAATTGACAGATCATAAAAAAACATTAATAACATAAAAATAATGAATAGCATTGGAAATAGGGTTAAGCAGGCAAGTTTTTCATATTCTGCATTTGGAAATAGTATGAGACAGAAGTCAGCATGAGCCTTTCTGTTCATCTGACTGTTCTACCTAGTCCCATACACAACATCACAAACACAGACTCTATACTAGCACTGAGACCTGAACTGCTGGGTTTTTGTGTCTGCAGGAAAATAACAATCAATCAGGTCATTTTAGAATAGAAGGAGAGACTTTAAATGAAGAAATACAGCACAGTATCCTACAACTACATACCTCTTTCATGCCAGTAGTAGGATCTTTGCAGTTTCTCCCACTTCTGAATGGCACGTGACTCTTCCTCTCCTCTGCAGCCCTGCAGCCTCTGGAGTGTCTCTCTTCTCTCTGACGTGATGTTTTCCTGTGTTTGCACAAAATAGAAGACTCAAAGGTTTGCGAAGGACATGACAGAGTCTAATACAACAAGGCTGATAGCCCAGAGACCAACCTTGGTCTTACCACTGGGGAAAAGGTAAACAGACTTTCAGGAAGAAAATCACGTCTAATAATGATCAGTCCATAAAAATAAATGGTAAAAAAATAATTATCTGAAGCAGATGTAGGCATAAAACCACCACTACACACAGATGGAATGAGAAACTATCTTTAAAACCCTCAACCCTGCAGCTGGTCAAATTTAATGTCAGAAAGTCTTTCAAAGGGGAATTTGGATGATCTTTGTCCTCTGCAGAAAATCAAGCAGCATACAATAATGCCTATCTCTGTCAAGAAATGTTAATATTAACAAAGTATCTGCCTTTTTGCCTTTCTCGCTACACTTGAAGACTACTTTTCTGCCATAAAAGACTGTGGATTGAATTTCTTTAGGAATCACTAATAGAAAAGAAGTTCTTGCTCAAAACAAACTCAGATCTAGAATGTCAGCAGCAGAATTTTGTGCAAAATTGAAAAAGATAAAATGGCTAGGTGGCTGGTCAATATGGTAAAGAAAAAAAGTCCCAATGACATCTGAAGATGGACATTTATAAAAGATTGATAGAAAGCCCAAAGTTAGAGCAAAACAGTGTTTGTTAAAACAGTCAAAGCACAGTTAAAAATGGATGTTAAGCAAATAGAAATGATCTTTCCATTGGTTAAATATGGTCTTCCTGCCACTTTCAGTACCTGCTGCTGTATCAATATGGTAGACCTAATGACATTCTCAAGCAGAGAGAAGATGACTGCTGTGTAACATCCACCACACCTCTGGCCATTAGAGCTCCAAGAAGACCAAAAACCATGACAAAATTGTGGGGAAAAAGGATATAGTTGGGTCTGGCCTAATAATACCCGAACAGATACAATTAATGTTAAGGATTTGAATATTTTGCCGAGAATGCATTTTCCCTTATTTCAGATTATCAGATTTCTATGACCCAGATGGTAATCTAGCCCAAAGCATAAACTGTTTTCCTGACATTCCAACTCTGAGCAGGCTGTGAAGCTTGTGGCTTGTCTTAGTTTTTTTCAATAAGATCATCACACTATATTTGGCAATCCGAAGAAGTCCAGGTTCACCACTGGAGGCTGATAGAAGACCTTATTGTGCTCTACAGCTACCTGAAAGGAGGTTGTAGTGAGGCAGGTGTTTGACTTTCTCCCTTGTGAATGGTGACAGGACAAGAAGAAATGGTCTGAAGTTGCTCCAGATTGGAGAGGTTCATATTGGATATTAGGAAAAAATTTCTTCACTGGAACAGTGGTCAGGCATTGGAACAAGCTGCCCAGAGAGGTGGTGGAGTCACCATCAGTGTTTAACAGATAGATAGATGAGGCACTTCAGAAGATGGTTTAGTGGTTCATGGTGTAGGGCTAACAGTTTGACTTGATGATCTTGAAAGTCTTTTCCAACCTTGAAGAGTCTATGATTCCATGATTTTGGATTATCAAATGTGAAATGAATAGTCATTTCATCAAAGTAACTGGTTAGAAGATAAATTTTGATGCAAAGAGCAGGGCAATTAAAAGAAATAAGAAAAAGTCAAATGTAGGGAGATGGGATTAAAAAAAAAAGAGGACAGCAGAATAAAATTATGTAGGAAACTTTTTTCTTCATTAGGACCTTTGAAAAATCAAATGAAAATCTGAATAAAAATAAAAAATCCTGAAAAATTTAATGGTCTGGAGAGCATTTTGTATCAGTCATTTAAATGTTTAAAAGTCAGAGGGAAGTTGTCTTATTAGCTTTAGCAAACATTTCAAAAGGCAATTCACAAAGACAATTGTGAAATAAAGTCATAATTTTCTTAAATTAGAAGTGCTGACAATGTCTAAAACATTTGTAGCTTGTGGTGTAGCTTGTGCCCATCTTCAGCAAGATAGTTGCTGCTTAAATTCTGTAATGTTTCTCCCATTTTCTCACCATTTCCTGACACAGACCACAATGCCTATTGATGTGATCCAGTGGGACAGATTTATGCCTTCCCTTAATGTCAGGCCCTTTATTTAGCAACCTACTCCAGGTACTTCTGCTGAAAGACACACTGCCTATATTTAAGATGCTTGTAAAGGAATGTCACATGAATCTACACAAATTTTGACCCGACAAAGATTTCCATTTTCAGAGTCTGCTATATTTCTCTCGGTTCTGTTGAAAAAAAAACAGTGCAAGAATCAGCTGTTCTTGCCTATGCTTATTGTCAGAAAAATCAAGAAAATAAAGCAAAAGCACAGTACAATTGCCCTGAGCTGGTAAGGCTTTGATGAGATAGCTGCTGATATATCCTAAGTAGTGGTTAGATACATTTAAAAAAGAAAAAAACAAAACAAAACAACAAAGCAACAGAGGTTCTATGGGTAAGCTAGTGAAAATAAAGCTACCTAAGTTCCCCTCATTTTTGTGCATTAGATGTTTATTGTTGTGTGGGGGATGAATCACCCAAATATGTTAGAGTAGTTGTTAGTTGGAGGGCATCCTTGTTAACAAGAAATTGCGAATGATCTCAGTCTTTGTAGTTAAGTCAGCATGCTTGCTTCATTCTCAGAGGGAAAATGAAGTAGGACAAAGAATTACTGATGTGTCTGAAATAGAAACAAAAAGTGGATAAACTACAAGAATTACTGATTTATTCAAGCATTTCTTGAAATCCTAATTTTAGGACTGATGTCACTACTGACTTAGGCAAATACACTTCTTTCTTTTAACTTCATTTCTCTTAGTAGATTTAATCATGCTTTGGGATTATCAATGATCCTACCATCTCTCTACCTATATTTGGTAAAGAGACAATCCCTAGGAAGGAGCTGTGCTTTAATGTAGGACAGTTTAGACCAGTTTGAATTTAAAAAAAACACTGAGAAGTGAAGAAGAGCTTTCATTACATTTAGAGTTACACTGTTCTGTGCCCAGTGCAGTGAAATATCAGTTTGGAGTCTATAGGCATTTTCCCCTTAAAATAATAAAAAACTGAAATAAATTATGTTTCTTTGTATTTGTCCCAAGATATGTAACCTTCATTCCATTACCTATGGTAAAGATACTAATGGCTATTGACTGCCTCTGCAGTGTTCCTTAATTTTTGCCAAACAAAATGACCAGATAGGAAATCAAGTTAAAGAAGACAAGAAAAAGCCTTAATGTCTGTGAGTAGTGCGTGATCTTTGGCTTAAATGAATCCCTGAAGAGAAGTATTAATATGTGAAGTGCACTTTAGGTTAGTGTTTGGGTGGTGGCTCCTGAATTCTCTGTGCTGAAAAAGCAGAAGGTCTCATGGTTTTAAAACCATGTAAATAGCATGACTATGTCTCAGATGGTAAGAACTCATTCGCTCTCAGCTGCAGCCAGCGCTATCCAGCCAGGAGTAATATGTTATGCTTAATTAATTAAAGGAATACTGTTAACATAAAAACCATACTTCATTCCAAAAATGTTTTAACCGCTGTTATAAGAAGTAATAATTTTTACTGCCAGGCATTGGAAGAGATTAGGAATTCTACCTTTCTTGCTCTCACCCATATACTTGGCAAGGACTTTTTGTACCGAGACTGATCAAATATTTTCTGTTACAACTGTGTTTTTACAGATTTTTTAGTCAAAAAAACAAAGTTTGATTTAAATTTTGTAACAAATCTCTTCAAGAACAGTAGGTGTTCTTAAAGAACTAAATGTCTATTTCCGTGTTATGTGAAGTTCCTCTGAAAAAGAAAAAAATATTTGCAAAAAAACCCTTGCTTTTCATGGCATAGAAGTAGATCTGTGGGCACCTTTTGTATAGTCACTCATTCTGTCACTATCATCCTCCAGTGACTTTGTCTTTCACACAGCACTAGAGAAAAAGAAATACGGTTTAAAGATAGAAATATGTGAATGCAAAAATATAACACAGGCAGGATGTCTCAAGGTAAATGCATTGGCAGAAACTGCATTTAACTTCCTTTAAATTGACTAGATTTCAAGTTGAAAGTTTCCCATTAGTGCTTGAAATTAATGTGTCATTCAGTTTTCAAATGACAAAATACCATACAGCTAAGAAAAAAAAAGATGCAAGAGGGAAGCAGTATAAAAAGAAAGAAGAATAAAAGCCACCACTCAACAACAAGTTCTGAGACAGTGAATCAGGCTGCCAACTGTCAGGCTGTATAACCCCTAGTTCCTGAGATTCAAGAAGAGAAATGGTGCTTCAGTTTGACATTTATGTCAAGAGCAAATGAAGCCAAATCCAAAGCTACCCACACTATTGTGTATCCACTTTGGAAATATATCTCTTGTTAGGGTGTTCCTGGAGGTCAGTGAGTCTGAATTAACATGTGGGGAAATGAGTTCTTCAGTGAAGAGCAGAGCTTGTGTGAATGCAGACGCGATAATCAATATTATGTTACGGTAAGCATTGTCCAGTCACAACCCTTATGCCTTGAGTATGCAAAAGTGAAGCACACTTCTTTTCTTGCTGTTTATTAAGAGTTTAGCTTAGAGAAACAACCTAGAGTTGTGATTTAAGGCAGTAAAGTTTAATTACCTATATTCCTGCCTTTTATTATTTTTTATTCAACCTTAAGTCTATTGATTCTTGCAACAAACACAGCTAACATATGAAAAGTCATCTTCAGGAGAGTATTCAAAAATTAAAGAAGGGAAAGAAATAACACACACACATGCACACAAAGAAACACCCCATAGAATGTTAGAACTGGACAGCTACACAGTATTTACTTTTTCCTGGTATAGAGATGACAAATTATTATGCACTGTCACTTAGCACATATTTTCTTGACTCAAAGTATGGATACAATATGTGGTCTGTAAGTCAAGACTCCAACTATCTGCTCGTTTTTGGGTTTTTTAAAGTGAATATCAGTATCATCTTCTTTTAAATCAGTGAAATTTCAGGATTTAAACTCAGGGAAAAAAAAATTAAAATAAGCTAAAAGAAAGGTACATTATGCAGAAGACTAAATTCTGTCCTCTCTAATAGTACAGGTGTTTGGAGTACAGTCCTATACTCAGGATGTGACCCATGGGAGTTTGCCAAACTGATGATAAAAGCAACACATTTGAAAAGAAAATAATAGCTTCTTGTGTTTCTTCCTGTTCAATTTACTTCCTTTGTAAATCTTTTAATCCACCTAGAATTATTTCTGTGAATAATCCCTCTTCTAAAATGTTTACATTTTGAAACATTATCTAAACCGTGCTTGCATTCGACAAAAGTCTCCCTGATGAGGTCACATTTGATAACGAACTGTCAAATATTAACTCATAAAGAGCACTCCTCCCTCATTTTTGCCCAAAGCTTGTCCACTATCATAAATCACACAAACACAGAATCTTAGGGGTTGGAAGGAACCTCAAGAGATCATCGGGTCTAACCCCCCTGCCAAAGCAGGCTCATATTACACAGATAGGCGTCCAGATGAGTCTTGAATATCTCCAGAGAA
>VZTU01032310.1:0-28747 GCA_013400835.1 Zapornia atra | reverse complement strand
TTACATTTGCTCTTGTTGAATTTCATTAGATTTCTCCCAGCCCAGCTTTCCAGCCTGTCCAGTTCTCTCTGGATGGCAGCGCAGTGTTCCTGCGTGTCAGCCACCCCTCCCAGCTTTGTATCATCGGCACTTGTTGATGGTGGATGCTATTCCCTCATCAAGGTAGCCAATGAAGATATTAAACAGGACTGGACCCAACACCGAGCCCTGGGGAACAGGGATGTTATTGCAATACTTAAAATGTACATTCAAGACGGTGGCAGCATGATTCAGAAGACCTCAATTAGGCACTGTGTTGTCCTATAATATCAGTGAGGGGAAAGCAGGGCCAACAATATTTTTATACATATTGCCTTTGATTTTTAATTAGAATAAGTGTATTTATGTTTATAAGAATCGTTATTTGTAAAAGGGTTGGTTTTTTCTAAAGAATGTAGGGAGAAAAAAGTATTCTTATCCACCCCCACCAGAAATGATCTCTTGCTGACTGGGGACTAGAAGTCGTAATTTCAGGTATTATTAGCACCATTATTGTATCAAGTGGCAGTATAGTAGAAAATTCAGTGCTGCCACCTTTTAATCTGATATTGATGATTCATATAAAGTCAGATAATGTCATCCCTGATAATACGGTACAAAGCTGTTACTGCATGAGTCAGTTTCCAGTAATGAAGGATAAAAATATACTGGAATTCATTATATAACAATATTAATGGGCTGTAATACGTTTCTCAGGACAGCCAAGATAGACTTGGAACTACCTCCCATGTTAAATTAAAATGATTTTCTTTTGTTGTTGCCCATCATTAAATGTGTTGAATACTATGTTCATAACTGTGGGATTGTGGGAAGCTTGTAATATTTATAAAAGGAAGAACCACTCATCTCAGGGCCGCTTCTGTTGTATGCATTATTTATTTCCTGATCTATCCCCTCCCATGTTCACCGTCTTTAAGAACTATGATTAATAAAACATTCCATGCTGAACAGTGTGGGCTATATTCCCATATATATATATTCAGGCCATTTCTATGCAAATGTCACAGGAGAGATTTTTCATCACAAAAAAGTACATATTCTCTGCTTGTTCCATTCATTTTAAGTTTATTTTTTAGATTAATTATTCTATTTCCTGACATGACTGGTTTTCAGCTGGGCACCCCAAAGGGATTTTGTAACCAATGTAGACAGACTTTGTTCTTCAACACATAAGAAAAGCAACTGCAGAAGATAATTAAAGGGCATGTTTTAGGAAAAAAAATCTTCACCTTGTTATCTTGTTTTCTTAAACAATATTTAATTTATTATTAATGTGTAAGAAAAGAAGATGAAATAATGTCATAAACTTCTAACAGGATGAAATAGTATATTACATATATGAAAAGACTGCAGGACTTTACATCACAATGCAGCACTGGACAGAAACAAAAAGCTTCTTCTGATGATAAGTAATTATCTGGCACAGAAAAGGAACTGCCTGTTGAATAGGGTAGGAACAAGATAGGATTAGAACACCAGTTTCTAGAACTCTTTGCAGAACAGAAAAGTTATTTGGCTGGCACATCCCAGGAGCTAAACTGAGTGGATATTATCAATTCTGTTGCAAGCAAGAGTGTACAGACACAGAGATGACTCACAAAAATCTAAGGAAAACAAGGAACTCCTGAGAAAGCACTAGCTTAAACTTTTTTCTCCTCCGTAGTACTATGCAGACTATTCCTAGGAGGAGAAATTAGCTGTTCTTAGTAAACTAGTGCATGGGTGTAGGTTTATATTCAGGAGTGTGAATGTGTTCTCGTTAGTGATTAAAATAGTGACAGAAAGTTAGGTATTTAATCTGTTCACATGCTCCATACCACATCACCTTAGGTATCTTCTTCTGTAGTCTAACAGTAGACCTCTTCTAGAATCCTAAAGAAGGCTATAAAATGGGTGGTGACTTTGTAAAGTGAAGTATTCTCTTAAACGATCCTCCAGGATCACCCTTTTTGTCGCAGCATGAAAAGTCAAGAAGAATTTTCAATATCAGAAAAAAAAAAAATCATCATAAGTTCTATTAAACTTTTCTACAATTCTCCATTAGTGGTTTGGTTTGGTTTGGTTTGTTCTCTACAAAAAATATTACAAAGGTTTCAGATTAGATTCTGGATGCTTAACCTAATTCATAAAATTCATAAAAGGGATCTATTTTTAAAAGTATATTCTTTTTAGCATTTTTACCAGGAAACATAAGTAATTTTTAACTTATTGACCAACTAGCTGGTAAATTCTCCTGTCACAGAATTTCAAGTGGAAACTATTAGAAAAAAGATAGCACTCTGCCTTTCCACATTTTGAACTCCAATACTTGTCTAACAGATCATTTGTTATTCAGACTTTTAGAGAAGCAACTCTGTTTCAGCCATAATATTTTGCCTGATTGTTTATGACATTCATTTCTAGGATTCAGAATAGCATGATACACCTAATATTCTGGGTTTGTACTCAACTATTATAAAATTCAGACTGTCTGCTTATGACAGACACTCATTAAGGAGGGGTTTATGATTTAGCTTTGCAATTACAATCTCTAGGGGAGCTTGTTTGGCCTTTCCAAGGAAACATGGCCTGGTTAAAAAAAGATATTAAGGCAGGAATCTGAGTGCAAGAGTGTCTGTAGCTGACATACCCGAAACTGCCTGAGTGGCATTTGTCCCAGACTGACAAAGCTAAAAAGGAAGGTGATGATTATCTGGTTTAATTGCAAAAGGACTTTTGGAAAAAAAACCCCACACAAAAACAAAAAAACAAAAACCCAAAACTGGCATGAAAAATGTATTAAAAATATAACTTAACAGTAGGGAGGAACCATGAATGAGAGACAGACAGAAAGAAATGGAAAAGCAGTCAAAATCTGGTTTGGTCCTGCCAAAAGTCACCCCATGGAATCACCACCCTGCCCAGGCCAGATTGAGTATCCTCCCCAGGGATGTCCTGAGAAGCCTGCATCTAGCCAAGAAAGGACAGCCCTGGGTATCAAGTAGGGACCCTTAAGCACCTGTCTGTGTGTGAGCTGGTGGGGATTTCTTCCCCACATTTACATTTGGGGTTGCAGGGAGCAGCATGGACACGTGTACAGCTAGAGCATGCACACCTCCCACAGAAGGGTGGTGTAAAACCCACACAATTTGTGAGAGGTGTGAGTGTGTGCATGTAAATATGAAGCCTGTACATGTTTGGGTGTAATCAAATACTTTTTGTGCTTAGTTAAATAAGAGTGCTTAGAAATTCTCACTTACATATTTAACAATTTTGACAGTGTCTAATATTGCAGTTATTCTGTTTTGTCGATACTCATCCTGAACATTCAAGGAATGTTGGCTAGTTATGTACTATCATAAAAAGATAAAACAGTTTGATCCTGGTTTTGTTTAAACCCCTTTAACTGGGAAAGTTTTCCTTGTGACACAAACCTGGTTAATGTTTTGAGTAGAAACTTGAAAATATGAATAGGAAATTCATATTAGATAACTGTTGAGGGTATATTAGGTAACAACATTGTTTAAATGCTAAAATAATCACAAGCAGAATTTGTAATCTTTAGAATTATTAAAAAACAGAATGCGAGTCAACAAGGTTGAAGATACCTCAATGACCTGAAGGCAAAAACCACATCAGAGTTATTAAGCCAGAACTAACAATGTCATGGTGCTATTTGAACCGAAAAGTCATTCTAAGCTTTCTCCTCCTGGGAACTGATCCCTATCAGTTTCTATCAGATTGCTGTTATGATAAGACTACACAAGTAATAGCTCAGGAATAGCAGGCTCTAAACATTTACATACTTTATCAAGAGTGCTGATCACAGTGACACGCTCCTTACCCAAACAATAAAAGAGAGGAAGAAAAAGGCCTTCTATTTTCTGATCTCTTTTGCATATTGTCATTCTTGCTTTAACTCATTTGTCCATAAAAATATCTCTGTGATAGAGAATGCCAGATGATGATAATGAATAAGCACAAGCCACTGACTAAATGACAAATTGTGTGCACTCAACAGACCAGGCTGCTTTTAATTTTTTTGGCCAATTATTACAATGTACTGCAAGAAAGAACATCAGATATGTGACCATACAGCTGTGATTGTTCCTATTAAATATGCAAATGGATTATTATCATATGTCATAAACCCCACATCATCTTCAGCACAAATAGCAACATGGTAGTGCAGGAGACTTCATAGATTAATGAGTTCAGTCTCTGATTTTACAGGCAATTATGTTACACATCCCATTTCATAAACTAATCAAACTTTAAAATTAATTAAGCTTTTTGCCCCTCTGTATTGGACACTCTTCCAGACTCCTGGTTCTCAGAAACCTTCTTTTAATTTCCAACATAAATTTTATTCAGTTCCAGTTTATTTCCGTTTATTCTTGTGCCAAGTACCCTTTCCCCTCTTGGATGTTTATCATCAGTGATATATTTACCAAAAGCTAGCATAATCCCTTCTTAGCCTTCATTTTGCAAGGCTAACAAGCCAAGCTGTTTCAGTCCCTTTTAATAAGAGAAGTTTTTCATTTCCTAGTCATTCCTGCATACCATACTCTGCACCTAATCCAGTTTGAGCTTTATTCCTCTGGGATACACAGATTATCTCACTTGGGATGTCCAAGGATGTTCTTTGCCTTTTTTCTTGGCTACTGCATAATGGTGATAGTTGGTCTATGATCAGTCAGTTCTACAAGGTCTATCCCTCTATCATTACCAGCTCATGAAATCCTAGTTTACAGTAAAATTGTTATTATTTAAACAGTGCATGGCTTTGTATTTTACACTTCTGAATTTCATCTCATCCTTGTTATTCTAGTCCTCGGGGCCAGCTCTCATCTCTTCCCTTCTATACAATAGAAAAATATTTCTCTGTATTAACGATGACTCCAAAACTCACAATGTCAGTAAATTGTATCAGTATCTACCCCACTTCTTTGCTAAGGAACTAATGAAATCCTTAAATGCCACCAATCACCTTCTGCTCAATATTTTCCCTGTTTATTGAAATTCAAGCCTATACCCTCTATTCTATTGTTCACTTTCTATCATAACTTTTTATTTCTTATTTTTTTTGGCACCATGTCAGATACTTGCTGAAATTCATATGTATTAGATCTGTAATCATTTCATTTGACTATCAAATCTCTTTTAATAGTGTCTAGCATCATTAATTTTTGTTAACCTAGTTTTGTGCATGGTTTTATATTCCCCTTACCAACCTTCCTGTGTTTTCTAAAAGAATTCTATATCCTTCTGTATAATGAATATTAGATTAACAAGTTTGTATTGGCTTAGATTACTTCCCCCTCCTCCCTTCTTAATTATAGGTGTTAATTTGATATTATCAAATAATGTGTTAAATTTATCTTGATAGTTTGATTCAAAATACTTGCTCCTGGGCCTGTAATTTCGTGTCCCGGCTCTTACAGAAATGTGGGTTAGAAATTTTACAGCCCCCCCCGAGTTGAACACATTCTACAGCGTTAATTTTGCTTTTTCTCTTTACTCTACATATTTGCTCATATTCATACCCTTTTCATTGAGGAAATAGACCTTTTCTTTCAATAGTTCTACAAATCTATCAGAACTTGTCTTCAGGAAACCTCTCTTTTCCTCTCTACATGTCTTGTCTTCTGCAACAATACTTTTTTCAGGCCCCTTTTCCTCATGTTTTCTAATTAATTGAGGTTATGTATCCACTTAATTGTTTAAGGTATACAGTTATGTGTTTCTCACTTTTATGCGGGATATTTTTGTGACTAAATTTTTAAAAGCCTCTGTTTTATTTTAGTTCTTGAGCTATTCAATATGGCTAATTCCACTAGTTCCCTTACAGTCTCAAAATTTTCTTACTTAATATCAGGAACCTTAGGTGTGTACCTACTTTTGAATATTCTTGCATTCAGTACAAAGGAAATCAGCTTGTTAACATTGCTCTAATTGCATCCTCTGCAAATAGAACAGTATACAATGCTCTTCATTCTTATCACACCAGTTTAAAAAAAAAATAAAAATCAGCTCTTAAGATCCAAAGGCATTTTAGAGAAGAGAATCCACTAATTTTCACATTCAGGAATAATCAGACTTTATTAGTAGCGTTTTTTTCCAGTTCATGCCTGAAAAGTGAAGTCTCACAAAGTAACACAATTCATAATAACATTAGTGCGTATCTAAACTCATGGTGACACTGAAATACTACTAAGAGGCAAGATATGTGAACTGAGGGAAAAAGCCTCCTATATGACTTTAGACAACACAGCTGGCACAGGTCTGACCAGCTCAAAGAGTGGGTAGATGCATCTCTGTCCACCTTCATCTGTGAATAGATTCATAATTTTAGTTTTGCAAGTGGCTTTACAGTTAATTCTTTCTACCTCTATGTGTCCTCAGAAATCAAGAAGAGTGTCAAAGAAACAGCATAGCAAATTATCCTTGCCATTTTTTCCTGAAATAATTTTCACAGAATCACAGAATATTAGTGGTTGGAAGATCATCTAGTCCAATCCCACCTCCACTCCCCACCAGAGCAGGAACACCTAGATTCAGTCACTAGATTTTCACCTAAACTTATGATTATTTTTTTTTATTTATTTTCCAGAGGTTTTTGGACTTTCTAGTTCAGCTTCCTGGATGTGATCGCTGGGTATACAGCACACCTTGACTACTGGTCACCTGCATGACAGAACCTCAAAGCTGGTTGGTGTAATCATTCTACTTTAAAACACACTGGGAACTGATTTTAATTTAATACATGTCTGAAGCAGACTGAGGTGATTTATTATGTAAAAGTGGATCCTCATGAGAAATCTAAACATAAAGAACTGGGATTATAGTTACGATGTGGCAAAGTCCTGAGCTCCTTGACCAGGACTCTTGTTATGATGAATTTATTATAATCACTGGCATCTTTCACCTTCCTATATTTATTTTGTTGTGAAATTGACCCATTCGCTATACAACATAAAAGAACAAGGTTTTCCAGATCACATAATAATTACATTAACATTCCTATAAAAATCAGAAGTATTTTAATTGCAGAAAGCTACTTTTGTGTTTACTCTTCCCCACAGTCAAGAAATAATTCAGTTATGTCGTCGCTCCTACTGAATGCCTCAGGAAAACAGAAGAAACTTTACATCACTACCAGATACAAATATTATATATATCTTTGCCACAAAAGGGGCAGAATACACATTAGTTTTTGTCAAATTTCTACACGTATTTACCAGTTTAAAAACATTAACCATGTACGGGAAAAATATGGAGAATATATTAGGTCTCAAAGCTAAGAAACAGACACAACAATAACTATTTAAAAGTCAGTAGGGAAACCTTCATCAAAGACCTGGTGGAAAGCCTTCCATAAAGAAATTTCTATCTTTCTCTAAAACAGGTGAGAATGGGAGTTACTGGACAGTCCATTTTTATTCTTCAGAGTGGCAGCTCGTGAGTTTTGACTTTTGTTTAAACATAAGGTTAATGTCTTTTTAATACGTCTAATCAAAAGCAGCACATTTTCTGTGAACGTTTGTTCCAATTTGTAAATAAGAAACTTTTCTGTTCCCATGCCCTTTTTGTGTTTGGTTTGTACAATTATTCACTTGAATGGGTTTCTTAAGTAGAATATACACTGAAATAGCTAACTTCAGTTTTCAAAGCACAGTCATGGGTAAGCGAACGTAATCTTCCCAGAAATCAACTAATGAAAACTGTGTGCTTCATTTCAAGATGCAGAAACAAACACTGTAACCTCTGTGTACAGTCACAGTAACCAGGACTTTGCATACCCAGAATGAACTGCTCAAAAATCATCAATCACACAAGAATCCTTTGGAGAAATTGTTACTGAGTGCAACTTTAAAAAACACATTTCGCTTTTGCTAATACTACATGCTGACACTTAAGATTTATTGATAAGGATTTAGAGATATAAAAATCATACAGTGCTTTACACGCAGAATGCCTGGCTCTCTCCCCTCTTTCATGAGCCATTTCTTCACTCCTTTTTATTAATGTTTTAACACTTTTATCCAATGCATTTTGATCTATTCATATGAAAAAATTATAATAACATTTTAGTGGCTGCACCATTAAATCCTGAAATTCATTCAAATGTATTGTATAAATGCCTACAATAAAAATCTCTAGAATTAGAGTGTAACAGGTAAAATGAGTGTAACATTAATTAAAATAAAAAAATGAAATGCAGCTGAGTCTTCCATTAGGTAACGTCTGATCATACAATGAAGTCAGGCCAGTAACAAAACTTTTGTAAGCTCATTGGATGCTTGACTATGCCTTGAAAGGGTTTGGGTTTTTTTCTGTAAGTTTTCAAAACAGAAGCATATATGACTCTGCAGTAAGTTCATGCCTGTTCTCCTGAATATTCTCTTCTTTAAGGATAAAATTAGGTGTATATCCCAGGGTTACATACATGTTTAAGAGCACCTCTGAATATTTATGTAGCTGCCTTCCAAGAACTGGTCTTCACTCGTTTAATCTTTAGATTTTTCCTCAATATATTGCTTTGGAAGCATCACACAGACTGTTCAGATCTCTTCTGAAGCAGAAGGCAGTTTCAAGGGGTGTCACCCGGTGGGGGCATCCCAGGGTGAGAAAGAGACTGTTGACCTGCACTGAACTGTGGAATGAGATTAGTGACCTTCAAATAAAGCATGGAAAAATAAGGTGCAAAGGTATAATCGACCATCTCTATGATAATATCAATACATTTTTAAATTTTCTGCTGCTTTACTGTGTATATATATACACTTGTCCAGGACAGTGCATAATCTTTCATGACATGTGAGGCAAAAGTTAGGTGCAATCCTGACAAATTTGATTACATACATTATTGTGCATATATTTTATATAGACATGGCACTAAATACTATAGAAAAATAAAATCTAATTCTTCAGCATTGAATCTGACTGGATGTCTTCAGGAAGCAAAATGTAATATTTGGAAGCATCTCTCCACGCGCTTAAATGTAACTCTAAGAACTGAGGTATGAAATTGACACCAAAGCTGAAAAAGAACTTCAAATTCATAAGATGGAAAAAAAAATCAGGTGCTTAGTTTTACAAAACAGAGTACAAGAACTTATCTGATGAAGGTATAAGAACAATGCAGTGATGCTCTAATGGAGGGTCCTTACAATATCTTCTGATAATCACGGAGAGAAAAACAGGGACAAAAGTCTGCTGAAATCAAGCACATTTACAATTGATAAGCTGGTATTTCACAATAGTAATGCACTGACATGGGGAACTCGCCTAGTTTAAGGAAAAGATACTACAGAATTGCAGTAGGTATAGATGTTTATAAATCAGAGAAAATGACAATAAACAGAAAAGCAACTTACATAAGGTAGCACATTAAAAATTGTAAGACAGAAGTCAACTACTTTATATCTGGATTTAAGATAAAACATACTCCAGGGGCATAATAATGCCAAAGTATTAACTTGGAAACTGTGTTGTTTCTGACACGTTTCTGATGACTGTGAGGTGAAATAAAACGATTACCTAAATAATCTGTTTAAATTATTTTTTGCAATTCCTATACTTTTATTTATTGTTTTAAACACTATTTCAGAAAGACAGGAGAAAAAAAAAAAAAAAAAAAGAAAACATTGCAGTATGACAAAGTACTTAAGCTCTTACCTACCTCTGGACATGTGTTTGGATGTGCTCCAGGGTGGGAATTTTCATCTGGTAAAATATCTCAGAATTTGCATTCCTCACATGGTGAAGTTCTAGCACTTCTGGTGTCAATCAAGGTTTTGTCACTGATTTCAGTGTTGTCAGGGTTTCACCCTCAAACCCGAATATGTAGCAGCTGAGGAAATATTTGCTCACCTTAAAAAAATATCCCTTTTGTCAGCATTTCATACCACTCTCTTCTGACCTTCCCTTTGTGAGTGAATTCTTTATTCTAGCCCATCGAATCACTCTTCTCTCAAATCCTTGCTGAACACTCATTTGCTCTTTGGTGCAAGTAATGAGTCAATAATGTTACAACAGTGCTTCTGCCTTTCTCTCCCTCTTTCTATTCCTACATATACATACATACATACATAGATAAAGGGGGAGAGCATATGTATATATGCACTATTTATTTTTCAATACACCTTGTCTTATCCACGTGTGCCTTGTTTAGGTGTAAGCACTTTCTTATGACACATGTATACATTTCATATCTTGTACTGAAGAAAATGTTTTTGTAGAATCACAGAATGGTTTGGGTCAGAAAGGACCTTAAAAGTCATCTAGTTGACACTGCTTTTCAACCATTAAAGGTCAACTTTTACGTTACACCTAACTAGTGGGTGGCTGAGAGACAGTGCACACTGTGTCATGACAAGGACATTGTAATTTGGGAATGCTTTGGCTGATCAGCACAATTAGAGGAGCACAGTTGGAATGCAGTCAACATGGCTGTGCCCCATATGCTTTACCAGAGAAAGAGGAGAGCATGACATGTGGGCTATGGGTGGTATGCATCATGCTCACAGAAACCTTCTTCATACCGTGGTGCTGGAAGTCATCTGAAGCCTCTGGAGTATGGGTAATGTGCAGACTCTCATACGTAAAAACTTCAAGTCAAGCCAGTAGCATGACAGGACTGGTACAGTGAAAATCAGTTGATCTTTGCACTGCAGACCTTGTATCAAACAATTTGCAAATGTCTTTCTGACTCAGAAAATATTTCATAAAATCCTGATATACAAAGGTTCAATATAACAATTATCAAACAACCTATCATCCTGTTCCTACTTGTACTATTTTTCAGGCTCCACTGATGACAAATACTGTTTTGTTCTGATAATCTGGAATATATCCTCCTTTCTCTGGAAGCGGGAACATTGCCCACATTGTAACTTTCCTGAATTTCTGAACTGCCTTTCAACTTTACACAGAAAATGCTTTTTTCCACATGTAAACTGAATGCCATGGCTGAATCCAGCCAAGATGGTACACATCCTTTCCCAACTGCAGACGTCATCGTCTGGTCCATGGGACTTGAGAACCAAATTCTTCCTTATCTCTGCTAGAATGTTGTCCTTCCCTAATTGGTTCCAGCAGGAAGAACTTAGGCACGTCTCTGAATCTATGGAGAGCTAGTCCATTGATTATTTTGGCTCCTGCCAAAGCCCCTGTGACCTTCACTTCTTAAATAGTCACTCGCTTGTGTCACGCTAGGTTCCTGCTCCTCTCAATGCACCGCTACTGAGTGTGCCCTTTTGTTGCCCTTATGGCTGACTGGAACTCTACTTGCTTCCACAGTATTTTATCATTTTATTAGGCTTCAGTATCAAGAACTCAGTAATGTATAGAGCAATACTACTTACTTATTGTGAACAAAGATGTCAAAACTGAGTCCTGCATCAGTGTCTGAGCCTTCCTAGATTATCATGTTTTATTTTATTACATTTGATTAATATTTTCTCTTTTTAAACATGTCTAGTGGTATGAGTTTATATAGAAAAAAGTGGTTTTAAACAGAAAAACAAATATTTTCCAGCACAGTTGAATGCTGAAAACACAGTAAAATCCACTGCATCTAAAGCTCATTTTGTGTGATCTATTGTTCACAGAGACCAGGCATACATCATTTGGTTTTATTTTTACCCTGGAATTTAATGCTCTTTGTGCAAAATGTAGAAGTTAATTGGTAGCTAACTCACTTTGATGGTATGTTTGCTGTTCTTGAGGGACATATTTTCCCAAATTGCCACATTTTAAATAGATTTTACCTTGCAGGGCTTACTTTTAGCTTATCATTACAATTTGGAAAAAATTCACTACCTTTACTCCATGCAGATAAATGCTCCCAATACACTTAATAATGAGATATCATGTATATATATGCAAAGGAAAAAGGAGTTGAGAGAAAAAAACTGTCTACTGTGAAGGATGTAGTGATTAATTGTTCACAGGTTGGACACAAGCATATAGTTTGTCAAGATGCAAGAGCTGTTACCTTAAGAAAAGGTTGAAAGAGTTCCTTTTCTGTATTTTCAAGGCATTAATTTTTGTCAGATGAGAGTCAGACACGTCAAAATCAGTATGAATAACTACATCCTGTTCTCACATTTTGCTGAGCATTATTGGTAGAAAGCTGCTGAGCATTTGAAATTTAGAGTTTTGTCAGTAAAGAGGATGACTTAGCACTCTCACCTGATCCAATTTGCTCCAGACCAAACTTCATCTACAGCAATTGTGTGCTTAACCTTGCTAGGATTCATCAGCAGAGGTTAGTGGCCAGTTATTAGAGCTGGACTTTAAAAGAGATACTCAAGATACAAAATTCAGCAAGAAGTGTTAAATATCCTTCCAGGAGATAACCGGCTTGCAGCCTCAGGTTTCAGATGAAGTTCTATTGTTGTTTGATCATTTAGATGAACTGTTGCAGGGGGCAATTGCACGTGGGTTGCTTGGGGGTTGTTTTGTCAGGTGATATGGCTGCTTTGTTGATCTTTACACAGACTGAAAAAATCCTGAGTCCTGTAATTTATTTTATTTTTCAGCTGAGGTCAGTCACATGTTGGGGGGGTTTCTTTGGTTTTGTTTCGGTTTGTGTTTAAGTTGGAATAGTAAATGAAAGAAGACATTAGAATGTAGTTCCTTATGAAATCCATACTTCTCTATGATAATTTTGTCCCTGAGCTAAAATTTACTTAACTGAAATAATATTTCTGGTTTTCAATCATGACAGAGATCACAAAATTGCTAACATAAAGTCGCCATTTTGCAACACAGTGGTATACTTCAGTTTTATTTAAAATTATGACCAATCTTTAAAAAAAAAAATGTCTTAACATATATAATACATCAAGATATATTAGAGGTGTTGCCCTGGAGTGTTCTGCTCATGCAACTGGAAAGTAGTAGTTTAACATGCCAAATACCTGAAAGTAGGCAAGTAGGTAAGACACAGGCTATAATTCACCATGGCTTCATGCCATGTTCTCTGCCCTCTCTGTGTCAAAAAAAAACCCTTTAGGGTTACTCATACGCTGAAAAGAAAGGATTTTACATCCAAAAAAGATGATAATAGGGTGAAAATGTTGGCTTGAAATTACATAGGCCCTACACTTTTAAAACTTTACAATGTTTAAAGAATTTGCATGAAACTTCCATTAGTTTACCATAACCATTATTACTGCTAACAGCAGGTCAATCATATGTTCAATCTGGGATTCCTGACAGCTCAGGGAAATTATCATTCCAAATAAGTAATGGGAGTAACTTGCTAAGTAATGTTTAAAAGTAGTCATCCCACATCTTTTTGGAGGAGAATTCTCCCCTGGTCTCCATGTAGTTTTCCATCAGATGGCAAACATGCCTCCCATATGATTTTTTGCTACCCCCGATAAACTCTGTGTGTCTTTCTGAGTCAGTGCATCCCTTGATGTGAAAAGTTACCTAATGATGTTACATAAATATGGCTTAGCAGGGTGGTGTGACTGCCTAGGTTTACATTCCCACAGGGCTCCCACAGAAGTCCAGCAGATGTGTCTCCTGGCAGAAAATCAGCCAAGATAATGAGAAAAGACTTCAAATTCCATATGCTGGTATCAGCCCAGATTTAATGTGCTCCTCTGAGTGCTTCCCTTCATCAAAACTTGTGTAGCACTCAGGCAGGTTTTCTCAGCCTCTTCAAGAGATGATGTTCACAGAAAAGCCAGTGGTGTATCATTACTCTGCTGCCTCTGCTTTTCTGCCTCTTTTCCATTGGCCCTGATGAGCCTAAATAGAAGCTATATTCTGTTTTTCAGCTTCACCTCTTGCATTTGGTTGTGACTAATATCAGTGAATACATTTGAAGGTATGCTTATTTCTAAGAAATGCAGCCATGACATTATTCATTCTTAAAGACGAAATAATTCTAAGTCTTTACACTAAATGTTTAATTTGATATGTATTAGAATAATTATGGATGTGTTATCGATCCAGCCCCTAAGGAGAGCTTGGTTTTTGTGAAAAATACTAGCAAAAGGAGACCTAATTGTTCCTTTGATTTTGCAGTCATGTGAGGTGGGGCTCAAATCTTCAGAGCCAAGTGGGCAGCGAGATTCAGGGGATATCAATGGGATGCTAATATGAGGAGAAGGCTTATTCAAGTTTATGCCTAGGTTGCTTCCAACTTTGTTAATTCTTTCCAGTTTTCTAAAAACATCTGGGATTTCAAGACAGAAATTCCTTCAAATTAGGAATTTGGAGGGAAAATTAGTTTATTTTTGTTGTTTATTACCTGTGTTCATAGAATCATAGAATGATCTGGGTTGGAAGGGACCCCAAGGATCATAGAGTTCCAACCCCCCTGCCACAGGCAGGGCCACCAACCTCAGGCCTGGATCTACACAAGTTTGACCAGGGCCCCATCCAACCTGGCCTTGAACATTTCCAGGGACGGGGCATTCACTACTTCTCTGGGCAGCCTGTTCCAGCACCTCACCACTCTCTCTGTAAAAAACTTCCCCCTAATACCTAATCTAAACCTTCCTTCCTTTAGTTTTAATCCATTCCCCCTTGTCTTGCCATTATCTGCCCTTTTAAAAAGTTGAATCCCATCCTGCTTATAAACTCCCTTCAGGTACTGGAATGCTGCAATGAGGTCCCTCTGCAGCCTTTTCTTCTCCAGGCTGAACAAGCCCAGCTCCCTCAGCCTCTCTTTGTAGTGCAGGTGCTCCAGCCCTCTAATCATCCTTGTGGCCCTCCTCTGAACCCTCTCCAACAGTTCCACATCTTTCTTGTATTGGGGGCCCCAGATCTGGATACAGTNCTCTCAAGAAGCTCTTCTCCCAGTCTGTATCTATGTCTGGGATTCTTCCGACCCAAGTGCAACACCTTACACTTGGCAGTGTTGAACCTCATTAGGCTCACCCGGGCCCATCTTTCCAGCCTGTCAAGATCCCTCTGGATGGCTTCCGTTCCTTCTAGGGTGTTGACCACACCACTCAGCTTGGTGTCATCCGCAAACTTGCTGAGGGTGCACTCAATTCCATCATCGATGTCATTGATAAAGATGTTAAAGAGCACTGGTCCCAAGACAGACCCCTGGGGGACACCGCTTGTCACCAGCCTCCACCTGGACATAGACCCATTGACCACCACCCTTTGGCTACGGTCTGTTAACCAGTTTCTTATCCACTGGATGGTCCACCCATCAAATCCACATCTCTCCAATTGAGAGATATGGATGTGGTGGGGCACTGTGTCAAAGGCCTTGCACAAGTCCAGGTAGATGACATCAGTGTTCCTAGAAATGTTGTATTGTTCATCTGGTAGTGTAGCCAACCAATATATTGTCTTAAACCCATAGCAGAGACTGTGGTTCTTATCTATGACATTTCTTAAGAAAGTCTTTGCCTATTATACACTGCAGTTGAGAATGTTTCACTTTTGTACAGAAAAGTCAATAAGTATAAAAAGCCATTTGTCTTTGATCAGCATTTTTTTAATACTAACAAAATGTTAAAAAAGATCTGATCCCACGGTTCCTTTAACTACCGTGCTAACTAATAAAGAAGGATAATATGGATACTCCCTAAAAATCACTTAAACGGAATAGCAGCTACTTATCAAGGTTAGAAATTATAATTTTATATTATTTTTCCCATAAAGAAACTGAGGTGATGACAAAGTGAGATAATTTAACTGCTGCTACTTATTAAGATTGCAAATAGAGCTCTGTTGTAAATTGCATATAACATAAACATATAATTATTGCCATACTGACATTCAGGACCGTTGTTTTCCTACCTCTATACAGAGGGACACACATACAACCATTTAAGCACTGCGGAACTTATTGTTCTCCAATGCAAACTCAAGTGAGATTGTGAAACTCTTCCAGATGATTGTAATGTCTTACAGAAAGAACAGTCCTCCAGGTCTGGTTAGAGCCCCACTGATGCACTCAGAAAGCACAGGACTCAGCTGAAACCATAGGAGAGATGGGAATCATTTATTTGCAATAGTAAGTGGGACATCTGGACTCAAGGTGTCCTTCAGTCTGAAAGAGTTTGATTTATAGACCATAATTCCCAGAAGGATATCTCAGTGTCCTGTCAAAGTTTAGATGGAATCTGCCCATCCCATCAAAATTTTGATTGAGAGCAGCACTGGGGAGAAGGACTTGGGAATGTTGGTTGATGAAAAGCTCAGCATGACCAGCAATTCACATTTAGAGCCCAGAAAGCCAAACATATCCTGGCCTGCATCAAAATCAGCATGACCAGCAGGTTGAAGAAGATGATTCACCCCTCTACCCTGGTCTCATGAGGCCCCACCTGGAGTACTTCGTCCAGCTCTGGGGTCCCCAGTACAAGAGAGAGAGACATAGATGTGGAGTCTAGAGGGGGTCATGGATATCATCAGAGGTGTGGATCACCTCTCTTACAAAGGCAGGCTGCGAGAGTTGTGCTTGTTCAACCTGGAGAAGAGAAGGCTCTTGGGAGACCTTATAGTAGCCTTCCAATACCTTAAGAGGGCTTACAAGTAAGCTGGAGAGGCTTGTAGTGATAAGGCAAGTGTCATGTAGTGATAGGACAGAGTCAGTGACTTTAAACTAAAAGAGGATAGATTTACATTAGATACTATTCTCTGTGTAGGTGATGAGGCACTGGCACAGGTCACCCAGAGAAGCTGTGCCTGCCCCTGAATCCTGGCAGGATGGGGCTTTGGGCACCCTGGTCTAGTGGAGGGGAATTGGAACTAGATAGTCTTAAAGGTCCCTTCCAACCCAAACCATTCTCTGATAAAACTCAGTCAGAGTATAAAAAAGGTACTGCCAAGAATAAGATAGAAAAGAAAGAAGAGGGAGCTTGCCAATACTTAAAATAGAATTTTGTCTTTAAAGGGTTCTGACTTCTATTTCTAATACAATTTATCAAATCCCTCTTTGATATAAAATATATAAACAACCCCTCTGGAAAACTAAAAATAAAATCTTACTGAAACAAATCACAGAACACATTGCCAGATATAATTGCAGAAGACAAAAGAAAAAAGTTGGAAAATCTGATAAATAATAATTTGTCTGACCCTGATGGTCTAATCCTTACTGTATAGGCAGAAAGGGCTTACTCCATTACGAATGTTAGTCAATTATAATTGCTAAAAAAATAAACATATTGAAGATGTTATGAAACTTTTTTTTTAAACTGTTGATAAAATAACATTGTTTCTGTAATCCCAATATTATGTAGGTAACGTGAACATTTTTAGAGCAATATAGGACTTGCTTTTGTCCTCCTTAAATCAATTTAATGACCCACTGATATAAATGGGTCTATTTAGCTATTGTGTGCAATATAATTGGGAATAAAACCTGAACTCATTAACTAACTAACAAATTTGTATATTGTTTCATACTCTGCTTTCAGCAGAGCTGAGTTACAGCTTTAGCTAAATGACTGAACTTTTCTCTTTTGCTATTATATAACTAGATCATTAAAGTGCATGTTTACAGAAAGGTCCCATACAAAGAAATACGATAATTATTTGAGGATATGATTCCTCTTTTTAAAATGTACAACAGGAAGATATGAGTTAAGAACTCTTCTTGTGTCAGAGATTTATGTATTGAATTGTTAATCGAGAGACAGCCTGTACTTTCTTATTGCTCTTTCGTCAAAGAAACCAAATATATTGTATGAATATATGAAGTACTAGACTTCTTTCAGCAAAGTAATGTCCTGGATTCTATTGTTCTAAATCTAGCTACATGTTGCAATGAAAATATGTGATAGCTGTAAAATACTGGGAAGGAAGTAAATTAAAAGAATAGCAAATATTAATTCTAGAGTGAATTTAAGGTCTGAAGCCAGTAAACACTGTAAAGAAGTGCAGCACTTGACCCAGGTGTTAGGTTAGTTCTGCAGATGTAGATCCAGCACTGAGCAATTCATGCAAGGCCAGAACCTACACTGAAATAAATGGGATTTGTTGTGGCTGGATTTAGATATATGCTGAAATCTTTCTCCAAGGGAGGATAGATTTAGGCTTATGCTTGAATGATTCCCTGAATTGAGGCCTGGTACAGATAAAAATATCAACACAGATTTGGGTATTGATAAATTCATTCCATGTGCTTGAATGAAATGGCTTTAGATTACAAACTCTTTTAGGTGCTTGATTTTAATTTGGAAGTGGAATTGCCATTTTCTCTGCAAAGAATGTACTACAAAGAGGTTAAAGTAGGTCACACAATTTTTTTTTTAAACAGTTTTACTAGAGTTCTGTTAATTTCCTTTCTAATACTGCCATATTTAATTTCATTGTCAATGGTGTGCTTAATTTTCTTTGAGCTAAATCTTGGTCTTAACACAGTTCAAAAAGACTTCTGCATAGGTAAAATTGTCTGTTTTCATTTTGTGGTAGTATGTCCAAAATAAAACACATACCAAGTACAGTGGCAACATAAATTACTGAATGTCGTTTACATAGCAGAAGAATTCACTTGTTTATGATAAGTCAGTTTCCAGTGTTTCCAATCATACATATGAGTTATACTTAAACATAGCTATGATATGAGTGATGAGTAAAGAAAGCTATGTTTTATTTATTTTGTGAGACCCTACTCTGAAAGAATAAAATTGTGTCTAAATCAAGGGTGATGTGGTATAATATAAGTGGACTACAGACAATTTGGGGCTGAAGATCTGACGTCCACATTGTATATATTTGGCAAAGGTTTTACTTCAGTCTCTACTGCAGTTTGCAGCTGAAGAAGCTGAATGGCAATCCGGGTGCATTATGTGGGCTGCAAGGAGACAGTATTTGGTTCAGCATCTCTCCAAAAGAAACCACCATTCACCTAGAGTGATATATGATATGAATCAAAGCATGGCAAATGTGCATGTCAGGAGAGTAATTTCAAAAGTTCAGCACCCCAAACTGAATCATAGTGTCACAGAATGGTTTGGGTTGGAAGAGACCTCAAAGCCCATATATTTCCACCTGCCCTGCCATGGACAGGGGCACCCTCCACTAGACCAGGCTACCCAAAACCCCATCCAACCTGACCTTGAGCCCTGCCAGGGATCCAGGAACAGCCTGGGGGGAGCAGCCCAGAGAAGCTTGCTTCTCTGGGCAAACTGTGCCAGTGGGTCACTGCCCTCATAGTAAAGAATTTCTTCCTTGTTTTGAATCCACATCTACCTTCCTTCTGTTTAAAGACGTTAACCTTTGTCGTATCACTCCATCCCCTTATAATCAGTCCCTCTCCATCTTTCCTGTTGGCCTCCTTTCAGTATCCTTTTCTTTTTATGGAGTCAGGCATCCTGTACCATTTAATAAGGATGATTTTAAGAAAGTAATTTACTCTTTTCCCCCATCCCTATCACAACCTTTATCACATAAACCTTTATAGTGCGTAAAAAAATTGAATTTCAAATTATTTAGTGTCCAGTGGGGACCTATTGAAAAGAAAGGATGAAATTTTATTTTTTTTCCTATATAGGTTGATTTGATGACAGTATCTTGAATTCTTTAAAATTTATTGTATATATTGATGTCTTGATGGACTGGAAGCATTTATAAAGGCTGAGGATACATTTTTCCCAGCAATAATTAAGAGTTCCAGAGATGTTTAGATGTTTTGCCTATGTTAATAATAAGCATGTGAGTTACCAGACCTGGATTTGATTGACACTGGAATAAATTCTGGTTTAGCCCACTACCTTGGACTCTCTTTCTTTGAAAGCAGTTTCATAGAACTTTTTTCCTTTCTTGCTTCCTTTTACCCTTCTCCCATGTCAGCTTCCCTATCAAGACCTAGACATTGCAAATGGGCAGTGCACTTGCATATAACTGCTTGCTATAAATGCCATAAGAGAAATAAAACCAGATTCTCTCTCTTCAATGCACTTACAGCCTCTTTTTTGTCTCCCTCTCTGAGAAAGAGCCCAACTGTTTTAAATTTAAATATACACAGTCAATTTTAATATAAAGTTCTTTCCTGCAAATAAGATTATATTATTCACATGTTCTACTAGTCTTTAGATAATTAGCTTTTTCTAATGTGCTTTCTTTGTCATCCTTCATTCTGACACTGCCAAAGCCCCAAGAACAACCAGACTTTTTTTTAATAACACTCATAATCACAATGCCATATTATTTGAGTGACCTGAAACATACCTGTATTTTTCTTATGCCTCTCCCATACTGCTCTCAACTATCACATGGTGAATAGTCACAAATATTAGACTGAAGTGTGTGTAAGTTCTGAACCTTTTTGTATAAAGCATGAATAATCAAATAGATTGACTGACAGAAATACAAGAAACCACAACCTTATGAAGCATTATAATAAAGGAAAAAAAAATAGCATGAAAACTAAATCACTCTTTGCTCACAGATCTTTAGGATTTTTGATTTGAAACTGAAGTTGTTGGAACCTGAGAACGGAGAAGGTAGTGCATATGCACTACCTAAGAGGTGACCGATTGCTGAGAATGCATGGAAATGTATTCCACTCTTTATTACGGAAACAGCTAAATACACTGATGATTTAAGCAAGTGATTTTATGGTTTTATAAATGCAGAGCTCTTTGTCATGAAAGCAGCCTCAACCCTTTTATCTTAAGGGTTGAACTAATCTTACTATGTGATTTAATTACTTTCAAAGGTTTTGTACCACTACATTTACATGTCCATTTTATTTAGCTCTGAAGTAAATACGAAGAAGCAGACACTTACAACTTTAGTTTATAAAAGCAAGCTTCACAAATTCCTATTTCAAGTTATTGCCTTTTTTGACATAAAAAACGAGTTTTAAGTAATTAAAGAAAAAGACCCACCACAAACCAACAAAAAACAGAACAATGAATCCACTGAGGAACAAGTTTCTTTCCTTCAAGTCCTGATGATTCTAAGTCCTTTATACTTTCCTCTCTAAAATTCTACTGTACTTCAGCAGATACCTTACAACTTCTTAGTTTCCTAAATTCCCTTTATTGATTTTTTTAGCCTTTGCACTGTCAGTACTATAACATGCTGGTTTTATTGTTTTCCCCAGCTCTCCTGTTGGGTTATTGCATTCATGTATCACTTTGAAATTTACAACCTATTTAATAGCATTTTTATTTTTTATGATTTTGTTACTCTTACCTTTTAAAAGGATCTTAGGGAATATGTTTTAGTTTTCTCCAAAATAAAAACAAACAAAAAAGCAACCTAGTTAAATTATTACTTTTATTTTGACCATAGAGAGCAATGAAACAAAAAGTATTTTAGATCAATGCAAATTACAACATCATAATAATATCAACAGTGTAAAACCAGCTTTATGATCTGTCTATTTCATATACTTCAGATATCACAAATGGAGAAATGCAACTATCGGTGGTCTTCTTTGCTTTGCTATGTATCAGAAGTCCAGACTCATGTGATATGGATGGATAAAAGGAAGGATAAAAGGAAGGAAGGAAGGAAGGAAAGAAGGAAGGAAGGAAGGAAGGAAGGAAGGAAGGAAGGAATTTGCTGCATATTAGAAGCAGTTTCTCAAAATTATGATATTGAGCATTTTTTATTGTAGTAGAATTCAATGTCAATATGACTTTTTATATAAAATATGGATTCAAGTCTTCCAAATGGCAGGACGAGTGGGAATGGATTAAAACTAAAGGAAGGAAGGTTTAGATTAGGTATTAGGGGAAATTTTTTTACACAGAGAGTGGTGAGGTGCTGGAACAGGCTGCCCAGAGAGGTGGTGAATGTCCCGTCCCTGGGGGTGTTCAAGGCCAGGTTGGATGGGGCCCTGGTCAAGCTTGTGTAGATCCAGGCCTGAGGTTGGTGGCCCTGCCTGTGCCAGGGGTGTTAGAGCTCCATGATCCTTGGAGTCCCTTCCAGTCCATACCATTCTATGATTCTATGAAATGGTGGGTGACAAAACTAAATTTAAAGCAACTTTCAAGATTTCAGACTGTCCTCATAGAATCATTTGGGTTGGAAGGAACCATAAATATTACCTAGTTCCAATCCCCATACCACAGGTAGAAACACACTCCACTAGCCCAGGGTGCCTAAATCCCCATCCAACCTGGCCAGGTTGAACCCTGCCAGGGATCCAAGAGCAGCCACAGCTTTTCTGGATCAACCTGTGCCGGAGCCTGACCACCCTCTTCCAGCCTGTCTATATAGCAGTTTCCCCAGCCCTCTGATCATCTTCATGGCCCTCTTACGGACTGACTCCAAAAGGTCCATATCCTTCTTATGTTGCAGACCCCAGAGCTGAACACAGTAGTCCAGGGGTATGTCCCAAGAAGAGAGCAGTCTTTTTGTTTTACAGTGGAAAAAACCCATAACTTTGCAAATAACTCCTTGTGTCTGGAGGCTCTCTTGAATAGTTAGTTAACCTAAAATATAAGACATTTAATAAGTCATGCTTAGCTCAAGTACAGTGAGGACTTCAGAATCCAACTCTAAACATCCCAGAAAAGTAACCCAGTTATGAGATCATTGACTGGTATACCAAGCTTTTCCTCACATTGATGAAACTGTCATCTGATGAGGCACATCAGAAATGTTCTTCTTTATCTAAATTTCATTCCAACCTCTTCAACACTAAGCCTTTCACTCAATATGTCTCCATTGCATACCAGCGGCAGCTTTACACTAGTTAGGTAGGGGAATTCTCAGACCTTTATTCCTGAGGAGAAATATTTCAGACCACTGGGAACTCATCAAAGCCTGCTCTTCCTAGGTTGCACTTGCTGTGGGTCTGTTTCAAGGCACATGAGTAGGACAAATTAAATAATGGTATGCTGACTAATTCCTCTAACATCTGGTCTGGGATAAGGACAGCCTGTTGATTTATAAATTTATCAGTCTAGCATTTCACGGTAAGTACGTTAAGTACCCTCTGTAATGACAGTTTTCTGTAGGAATTTTTCTTGTTGCAGGGTCCAGAGAAGGGCAATGAAGCTGGTAAGGGGTTTGGAGCATTAGTCTTATACGGAACTGGGGTGGTTTAGTCTGGAGAGGAGAAGGCTGAGGGGAGAACTTACAACTCTACAACTCCTTAAGCTCTCTACAACTACCCGAAAGGCTGTAGTGAAGTGGGTGTTGGTCCCTTCTCCCAAATAACTAGCAATAGGACAAGAGGAAATGGACTTGAGTTGCATCAGGGGAGGTTTAGACCAAATATTAGAGAAAAAAAATTCACAGAGAGGGTTATTAGACATTGGAATGGGCTGCCCAGGGAGGTGGTGGATTCACCATACCTGGAAGTGTTCAAAAAATATGTAGACGTGACACTCCAGGACACGGTTTAGTTGACTTGGCGGTATTGGACAGATGGATGGACTTAAATATCTTAGTGCTCAACCTTAAATATTCTATGAAAATGCTTATTTGGAACATGAACTTTAACATTGGCTCAGAAATTCAGTATCATCTCAACATCAACAATGTTTGGAGGAAATTAGGGAAAGGTAATTTGCCAAGATCTTGAGTAGTCTACTTGACATGTAACTTATTCAATGAAACCAGATACAGGGGTATCTGCACTACCATATAATCATTCTGAATTACAATAATCTATGTAAGAAGACAAATCATTCTAAAGCAAAACAGTGGGGCAGTTTGTAAAATTTGCTAAGTCAGAGAGTCCTGGGCATGGTACAGTAGATTTGATATATCCACACATGAACTTCATACACAGGCTTGAAGATGATAAGGTGGTCTGAAAAGTTGTGCTGCAGAAATTATTAGGATATTTGTGTAGCAACTTCTTCACAAAGAACACCACTATTGCTGTCCACATGACCTAGGAGTTGTATATAGGAGTTAAATATCTATGGCAGAAATTTGCTTCTGACTTAATTTAGTGGAGGGCACATACTACCTCTACATCTGTCTCAGAGCTCAGCAAGCTGAAAGTTTTCCAGATGAAGTCTATTCAATTGGGGAAAAAGCCATATGATGAAAGAGACCGTTATTTTGCAGTATTGCCTAACAAGCTAAAAGTGTTGTTTTTTCTGTTGAACTCATAAAACCACCCATCTGTAAAATTTCAGTCCATTTCCCTAAATGTAAGTGATTCAGTATTTTACAATAAGAAATAATGACCATTTTCATTTATAAAGCGCCCCCTGCCAGCACACTGTAGGTGCCACATGGATTAACTCTAATCAGAACAACCAACAACAATTAAAACATCATTAAATATTCAATACACAGAAGCACCCCAAACCAAACAGAGCAGCATTATCATAAAAGTCATCTAAGTCTACAAACACAACATTAAAAGTTAGTGTAAATCTGCTGTCTATGTACATCTTTTCATTGCTTACATTTCATACTAGGCTGCTAATAAAGCAAACATAAAACTCGGAAATCACTGTGTCTTGGTCTGACCACAGTGTGCTGCCCAAAGGCTGTGAGCAAACTGAATAAATATGTAAGGGACAGCTGTTGAGTCCTTTATGTCCTGCACCAGCACATCCTGTCTAGTTGGATTATGGGATATTTGGACCATAAAAATAGGACTTAGCAGGTCTTCAAGCAGAAATTCTGTAAAATCAACCAACCAGTCTGTAGCACTTCTGGCTCACTTGTGTTTCTGCTGTGTTTTTCTGGGTTTGTATTTAGGGATGGAGGAAATAAGGATTTTTAATAAACCACCTTCACTCCCTGAGGCAGTGGAGTACTAGAAGCACCATGGTGCTTAGAAGCACAGTGTGCAGAATGGTCAACAGTGATCACAGTGAAAATACCTTCATTTTGGACCCTGCTATGTGTTTCTGTTTTCTGCATGAAGCTTAACCCATTTGGTGGGCTTGATCAAAAGAAAATTTTCTTCCTTGAGTTGAGTTAATGATGACCATTAAAAAGTTGTCTTCTACAGGAAAGCAGAAGCACGTACCGTGCTCTTCTTCCTAGGATTCCCTGGAAGTTTTACTTACGAAGTTCCATGGTCTTACAGGAGCTTGGAGATTAGAAATGCCCTTGAGATCCTCGTCTTTTGTTTTCACTAGACTTTAAATCAGATCACCAGTGTATGGAGGTAGCTGAGAAGAAATTTTCAAACAAAATTAATTCTGTATTTCTGCTGTGAATCCTTCAGCTGTGTACTGCATATCACGGGAAAATTCTGACGTTATAAATCACAACAAAATTAAGGAACTGGATTTCATGTGGTTGGGGAAAATACCAGAGTCTTCCTCAGTATTAAAATAAACTAGATCCATAAACTCAAGCTATATAAAGTTCCACTCAAACAATTATAGCTTCCAAACCCCAAGTACACCTTTTCTTTTATCTTTACGAGTTGGCCCAGAGCATAATGGACTGCCATAAATTGTTTTGGATAATTGCCAAACATTGCCAACAAAACTGAAACTGAAGGAAATAATGCACAAATCTTCACTCATTTTGTTTCTCTTTAGGGTATTAAAAATTATTGTAGGACTTCTTATGAGTGACATAAGAAGGGCTTCAAAGTTACAACAGGTGGAGCAACTGTAGGAAGAAAACACGAATAAAGTCTCTTGAATGCAATGTTCATCTTGAAAACCATCAACATTTCAATACGATTTTAGTAGAAGATTATTTTCTGTGACTACTTTCATACAGAACACTCTATGGTCTTCCATATACCTGGAATATGCCACCCAAAGAGGTATTAGGTTAACAGGTAGAATAAGGCTTATTACACTATAAAATAGTTGATTTATCACTTGTTTGTTCCATGTCAATATAATTAAAGCTGAAAGGTGATGATAGCTTTTGAACATCTGTCTTTAGCTTTCATATTCTTCACAGTCTGTTGATTGGGTTATGTTTTGTATTATTTCAATGTCCACAACTGTCAAGTGAGATGGGAGAGTGCTTGCATGAAGTGGTGAGCTGAAGTCAGAAGCAGCACTTCATTTGTTTTTTACGTTAATAGAGTATGACAGCTCCAGCTCTGAACAAATTGTTTTCAGTTGTTTGATGGGTCTCAGCTGCTCCAAACTGGAAGGTGACCAGATTTTCTTTTAGTTGAAAAGTAAGGACTGTTAGAATAGAGTTGTAGGCTTTTCACTTTTTGCTAACATATCATTAAAGTCCTTCAACACTTTTAAGTTTCTAAAACATCAAACCTCATGAGAAATTAGATATTACACTGAGATACTATCCACACACACTGGAAGGCTAGCAATCTGTAGACCTAAGGATCACAACATTTTGTCTATTAAAAAAAACCAAAACAAACAAAACCTCAACCTTTTTTTTAATAGGATTTCTGTTCATAAATTTCCCATGACCTTGCTTTCAGGGAGCTGAAATATATTGAAGAGAGGAATGGACTTCTTCCAACATAATGGCATCCTGTCTAATCTTGGAAAACAATATTTAACAAACACTGATCTAGACCATCTGTGTGAGGTAGGCCACTATGTGACATTGCTATTATGGGACTACTCTATTGAAATTAGAAATAACAGAAACATAAAAAAGTCAGTAAATCCTACAAAGTCTGAAATGGATCTTAAACCTAAGGAATATGGTTCATTTAATTGTTAAAAACCAAGACTATTCATTTAAACTTAAGCTCAAAATAAATTCTTTAGTAAGTTCTTTTAGTAAGTTCTTCAGTATAGTTATTTAATTGTGTGGGTCAATAAACATTACCTGGAATATGGACAAAAGGCTCTGTTACCTTATGAAAACCTCTATCTTTAGCATATACTGTATTATAACTTTCCCCCCCAAGGAGTTTATATCAGTACCTCTTAATAAGAAATGGGAAACTCATTGAGCTTAGGAGCAATATTGTTTACTGCTGGCCCTAATAACCTCATTTCTATGGCTGCCAGACAAATTTATTTATTGAATGTTGTATTGCTGTAGCAGCTTTAAAACTCACCTCAAGGTAAAGTTATGTTAAAATATAATTAACCATTTTATTGCAGCTCATAATTGTTTTTCCTTGAAGGGGGAAAATGTTTTGGTTTCCACAATAATTATAGAGGAGTAACCTACTCTGCCTGGTTCTGAAGTACATGAGTTTTCAATCAAATTGGAAGCACTTGCAGCTCCTACAGTAACCTAATTTTTACCTCCTTACCATTTGAAACATTCAGCAACACCAGGAAATATTCTAGGAAGACAAGAAAAATCAAATACTCAGCTGTACCCATGAGAACATTTGTAATCCTTGCCGTATTTTTTTTTCTTAAGCAAAGATTTTAAATTGGTATTTTGGAAGGAGAAAAGGACAGTAGTTCATCATTTGCTGCAAATTACTGCTTTCTTGGTTTTCTTATTTTTCTGCATAGCTATGCTTTATAAAACATGTAATACAAAACTACTAAAGATGGAAAAGATATTTTCTTGTTCCATTTTCCTATCATTTTATTGTTTGATACAGATACAGGATTTAAGTTTGACTTGTTAAACCGTCAAGAACATAATTCAGTTCAACTTAGTTAATCAAAACTGTTGCGTTAACACTAGCAATTGAAATGTATATCCTATCATATCTAAAGAGAATTCAAAATTCCAGAAGGAATCCAACATAGGTCTATCCTATTTTCTTTGCAGATGCTCCCTGAAAATACCCTATCACAGATAAGTCCTTAGACATAGAGAAATGCACTGTTTGGAATGAAGAAAAAGAAGGAACCAAACGACAAAGAAAAAGAACTAAAGATTTAACAGAAAATGTTTTCTTTTTTGACATATAAATGAGGACAGGTACATTTTTACACTTACAGAAACCATGTTGGGCAATAGTTTGAGATCATTGAAAAACAGTGTGGGTGGAATTTTACAGAAAACAAAAAATATAAATTTCATAATTACTGCCTATTTTCATTACAGGGATATCATCTAAGCTTTTTTTCTTCTCTTCTTTTTTTTTTCTTTGTTATGACAAATTATAAAGGATAAAAAGGATAAGCTGAGAAGGCTTTATTAGGATAAGTCCCAGTCAGCTGACCCATTGTAAACAAGGCTGATGTCTGGACCAGTGAATGATCTGAGTTCTGGCCAGGAATGTATTTCACTGTCATTTTGTATATCCAAGAAAAAGCAGCACATCATTTAGAGTACAAACCTCTGCATCACAGTCCTTATGGGACTGTGATAAGTCTGTGCATCTCAGAGAAGAGCCTGCTTGTTAGTCTTCACTTCAAACTGTCCTGGCGCCTGCATTATTTCTGATTTAAGACAATATCCCATTACAGATTACCAGAGAACAAAAAACAACATAATGTGGTAGGGCCCCTCCATGCTCATCTGACTGTCTCCAATTTCAGAGGACCCACAGAAAAGAAAAAATTGCCACAGAATTCAGTCTCGAATATTTCCATTTGTTTCCAGAGCTGACAAAACAAAAGCAGGAAAAATAAACCAAAAAATCCTACAACAAAACTTCAGTCATTCTGGGTATTGGTGTGCAAATGAACATCAAAGTGTCCTGCTTTACTTCCAAGATTCTCGTATTCTAAATGAAAACATATGCCTTTTAAAATCATAGCAGAACATCTATTAAAAATGTATATATTTGGAAAGGGAAGAAAGGGACTGATGTGTAGAATGGTAAACAGCATACACTTAAGTCAACTCTATAGATTTCAAATAACCGATCTTGTAGGAAATAATGAGCTATCTGCTAAGAAATGAAAAAACAGAGGAACTGGTAATAAACAAACTCCGGCTCCCATGTGTGACCTAGTACAGTACAATACAGTTTAATTTTATTACTTGTCAT
>VZTU01032309.1:1426-12916 GCA_013400835.1 Zapornia atra | reverse complement strand
GCCGGCAGGTTTGTGCCCCTGCCTGGGGCAGGGGGGTTGGAGCTCTGTGACCCTTGGGGTCCCTCCCAACCCAGCCCAGTCTGGGATTCTATGACTGTGTGACTGCTCTGTCCAGGGTCACAAACATCTGGTCTCCACCCCATCTTCCTCCATTTGGGTGTTTATTCTGGATTCTATGAGCTGCTGGTGGGTCAGGCTCCCACTGCAGCTCCTCTCCTCCTTTGCTTCACAGAGACCCCACCACTACTCCATCTTTGAGCAAGCCAGCATCGTGGAGGGGCTGGTGCATCACCTTGGCCTCCACCACCAGAGGATTAATCTCCTGTCCCACGATTACGGCGATACAGTCGCACAGGAGCTGCTGCACAGGTCACTGCAAGCCCTGGTGTTGCTCTGCCTGCTCTGTGTTGTCCCTGTCAAGATGATTTCCAGCAGATAAGTGGAAGGATGTAGGGTAGAACCCCCCCCTTTCCCCCCATACCTGTAACAAAGGGTGGGAGGCCTCAGGGCACATCCATGGTGGGCAGAGACTCCTATCCATCATCATTGGACCTGATGATCTTAATGGTTGGACCTGATGATCTTAATGGTTGGACTTGATGATCTTAATGGTTGGACTTGATCTTAATGGCTGGACTTGATGATCTTAATGGTTGGACTTGATGATCTTCATGGTTGGACTTGATGATCTCAAAGGTCTTTTCCAACCTTGTGGTTCTGTGAAATCCCAGCTGCTAGGATGTTTAGCTTCCCTCCTGAGCTCCTTCTGATCAAGCCAGGGGACAGCAGGGGAGCAGAGATGACCTGGTTAATTTGACCTGGTGGTTGGTCACTCCTTGGAGGCTGGAGAAAGGTTGTAAGTTGTGTTTCATCATCTTCTCTTCCACCCCCAGGTATGAGCACAATAAAACTGGCAGCATCTTGATCAACAGCCTCTGTTTATCCAATGGAGGTGAGGTTTGCTTGGAGCAGTGGGATGGGAGGGATGGGGGATCTGTGGGATGAGGTGGCTTTCCAATCTCCATCCCCTGAGGGAAAGCCCCACTCAAACCCCAAGTGAATTGCAATTAAGGGTGCTGTAATTAATGGGGAACATCAATCCTGGGGTTGTATTCATGGTGCCTTTTGGGGAAGCACAGAGAAGAGACTGGGAGATGTGGAACAAATCACTTAGAGCATTACAACTCTCTTCTCTCCCATCCCTCCAGGGATTTTTCCAGAAACACACTACCCTCGATTCATCCAGAAGGTGAGCTCCTGCACCCCTCAAGCAGAAGTCTGACCCCCTGAATTTGGGGTGTCACCCAGCTCAGATGCCCACTGCTGTACATGCTTTGGTAATGCCACCTGAGCTGCTCATGGGGATGGCCAGAGGTGGTGGGAAGGGCTGGGAGCTCTCAGGATCCCAACTGCTCACTGCTGATGGCTCACTGTTGAGAGCTGGTGGGCATCTCAGCATTGCCAAGGGTTGGGAAACCACTGTGATGTGGGAAGCCAGGGGAAAACAGCCCTCTGAGGAAGCAGGATTGACCCATCTGTACCATACCCAGTGGTGCTGTCTCCTTTTTTCCCCCCTCTTCTGCTCAAGATCCTCAAGGATGGGGGGTTGCTGTCCCCTGTCATCACACGGCTGATGAACTTCTTCTTCTTCTCCAGAGGGTGAGTTGGGTCTCTGTCCTGCTGGGCATAGTCCAGACAGGGGGGTGTGGGCCAAAAAAGGAGACAGCCAATGCAGGAATTGAGCATAGCAAGTATTTGGGGGGCGAGCAGGTGCCCCAGCACTGTCCCAGGAGAGATTTGCCCCTGGAATTGAATGACCTTGATCTGCTGGGCTGTTCCCTCTCCAGGTTGGCAAAGCTCTTCAGCCTAATAATAGACCACATGGCTTTTTGGTGTCCACTGAAGTCCTCCTCTCTGGTGAGCGTGGGACTTGGAGGTGCAACAGAGGCAGTGTAAGCACTGCCTTTTGACTGCAGCCTGACCATGAGCCAGCAGTGTGCCTGGGGGGGCAGGAAAGCCAAGGGCATCCTGGCTTGTGTCAGAGCCAGCGTGGCCAGTAGGGCTGGGGAGGGGATTGTGCCCCTGGACTGGGCACTGGGGAGGCTGCAGCTGGAGTGCTGGGTCCAGTTCTGGGCTCCTCAGCATCAGAAGGACATGGAGGTCCTGGAGCGAGTGCAGAGAAGGGCAACCAGGCTGGGGAAGGGGCTGGAGGGCAAATCCTCTGAGGAGCAGCTGAGGGAGCTGGGGGTGTTGAGGCTGGAGAAGAGGAGGCTGAGGGGAGACCTTCTCCCCACCTGCCCTGCCCTGCCAGGAGGGTGCAGAGAGGTGGGCGAGGGTCTCTTCAGCCAGGGGCCAGGAGATGGGCCAAGGGGCAATGGGCTCAAGCTGCCCCAGGGCAGGGTCAGCTCAGCTGGGAGGGCAAAGTTCTTCCCTGGCAGAGTTGTGGGGCTGTGGCACAGGCTGCCCAGGGAGGGGGCTGAGTCCCCACCCCTGGGGGTGTTTAACAGACACAGGGGAGATGAGGTGCTCAGGGATCTGGTTCAGCACAGGGACGGTTGGACTTGATGATCTTAAAGGGCTTTTCTCAACCTTGGGATTCTGTGACTGTGTGTGATACCCACACTCTGTGGACACTGCACAACCAGCTGTATTTACCAGATGTTGCAGACCCTCTTTTTTCCCCCCAGAAGCCCTTCAGACTGTCCCATCAGTCCAACACTGGGTGCTTTTGGGGGGATGACTTGCAGTGCTGTGGCAGCACCCGTGTGTTTTGTGGGAGAAGCTGCAAGTGCTTGGTAGTTTTTCACCCTTGGGTAGTTTTCAAGCCCTGTGGCTGTTGCTGTGCTGCTCTGAACTCTCTCCTTCCAGGCTTGGGGCTGTCTTTGGGCCTTACACTCAGCCTTCACAGGCAGAGTACTGGGACATGTGGACAGCGATGCGGACCAACGATGGCAATCTCGTTGTTGACAGGTACGTCACCATTAATTGCTGCCTCAGCTGGTTTCCACCCCTGGAATCCTTCTGTTTGCAGGCAGAGTCATGCAGCAGGTCAGTGGTTACCAGAGCAGAGCTAGGACGTGGGACATTGGCTCCCCAGAACCTCCAGTTGCTTCTAGTGGGGTCTGGGATCATCGCTACGCCCCCCCAAAAAAAGAGCTGGGGTGTGATGTAGGAGCAGGGATGACACAGGGCAGGTGAGTGAAGTCAGGAGGACCCCAGTCTGCACCCTGTAGATGTACAATGTGGGGTTCTTTTCTCCTTTGGAAATGAGTGGGTTGAATTTGGGGGGGGCTTGTGAACAGCTGGAGCTAAATCTGGCTTGCTCCAGTTGGGGACTTTTGGAAGGACCTTGGGGTGGTGGTTGTGAGCTCGGTATCCCCGTTGAGGGGGGCTTGTCTATGTCCTTCTCCCCCAGCTCCCTCTCTCCTCCCACTGGAGACAAGCTCTGGACAAATCCCAGTCAGGAACAAATAGCTCAGCCTCTCCAAAGTGCTCCCTGATTGCCTCCTATAATGAGGGATATGCAAGCAAACCCAGCACTGGATACACAGCTGATCCTCTGCCCACTCAGCAAGTCCCAGCATGGCACAGTCGTGCTGGTACCACCTTCACCAGCTGATGGTGTAGGGCTGGAGCAGCTCCCCTAGGAAGAGAGGCTGAGGGAGCTGGGCTGGGTCAGCCTGGAGAAGAGAAGGCTGTGGGGGGACCTCACTGCAGCCTGCCAGTCCCTGAAGGGAGCAGAGAAACAGGAGGGGAATCAGCTTGTTCAAGGGCAGAGACTGGCAGGACAAGGGGGCTGGAGTGAAGCTGGAGGAGGGAAGGGTTAGAGGAGAGACTGGGGGGAAGTTCTTTGCAGAGAGAGTGGTGAGGGGCTGGAACAGGCTGCCCAGAGAGGGGGTGGGTGCCCTGTGTCTGGGGGGGTTCAAGGCCAGGTTGGCTGGGGCCCTGGGCAACCTTGTGTAGCTCCAGGCCTGGAGGGTGGTGTCCCTGCCTGTGGCAGGGGGGGTGGAGCTCTGTGACCCTTGGGGTCCCTCCCAACCCAGCCCAGGCTGGGATTCTATGGTTCCTCCCCCATGGGGCACTGGAGTGGCTTCAGAGCTGCTGAGCCAGCACGGGGGTGCTGGCACGGCGCTGTCTCCACGCTGCCTGCCAGCAGCAGTTTGCATTTAGGGGGGTTTAGGGGTAACTGAGCTTTCAGTGTTCATGCACCAGCTGCCTGCTGACCATGGTGACTTACTGCCCTGCCTGGACTGAGGATTAGAGGGTCACACACCCCCTTCTCCAATTCAGAGGACCCACCTTTCCTTCTCTCTCAGCTGGGAAGGGTTCAAACTACATCCTCCCACCTCCACAGATTGTTTCCCCCTTCATAAATGCACTTGTGTTACACCTCTAGCAAGACTCTGAGCTGGACTTTGTACTTCAGGGGCAGAGCTAGCAGGGGGGAGACCTGGGTTGCAACCTCATGGGTACTTTGCTGGTTATCTGAGTAAAATAAACACCTTAGGGATGGGCAGCAGACCAAGGTTGTGCCTTGCTGCTGCCCCCAGGAGACCCAGCTGGCTGTGGGAAATGCAGAGTCCAGCTCCTTGGTCTCAACACATGGACACATGTTGCCTGGAGAGCAGTTGCCAGGCTGTGCAGCACCTGGAAGCACCATCCTGTGCATAACAACAGGTCTCTCTTCAGTATTTTGCAGTACATAAACCAGAGGAAGAAGCACAGGGAGCGCTGGGTTGGGGCTTTGATGTCCACCTCTGTCCCATGTGAGTAGGAATCCCCTTTTCCTTGATTTGCTGGTGGTTTTCCTTGATTTCCTCAGTGGGGTGTTGGGAATCACCCCCTCCCCTGGCCTGTAGGCAGGGGAAGGCAGTGCTGGCTCCACCTGCTAATTGCTGGAGCCTCTCGTTACTCTGATGAGGATGATGGGACTCTGTGCAGAGGGCAGCAAAGTTCCCTGCTCCAGCTGAAGGCTGGGTTACAGCACAGAGCTGGGAGATTAAGAGGGAAAGGGGGTTGTTCCACTGAGCAGAGGTTAACTGTCCTTCAGAGGGCTCCAGTTTCTCAAGGAGAGCTCCTGGAGAGCAGCCCTGCTGAGAAGGACCTGGGGGTTCTGGGGGATGAGAAGCTTCCCCTGAGCCAGCAGTGTGCTCTGGCAGCTGGGAAGGGGGATGGGATCCTGGGCTCCATCAGCAGAGGGGTGGCAGCAGGGACAGGGAGGGGATTGTCCCTCTCTGCTCTGCCCTCCTGAGGCCCCAGCTGGAGTCCTGTGTCCAGAGCTGGGGCCCAACACAAGAGAGATGTGGGGCTGTTGGAGAGGGGTCAGAGGAGCCATGGAGATGCTCAGGGGGCTGGAGCAGCTCCCCTAGGAAGAGAGGCTGAGGGAGCTGGGCTGGGTCAGCCTGGAGAAGAGAAGGCTGTGGGGGGACCTCATTGCAGCCTGCCAGTCCCTGAAGGGAGCAGAGAAACAGGAGGGGAATCAGCTTGTTCAAGGGCAGAGACTGGCAGGACAAGGGGGCTGGAGTGAAGCTGGAGGAGGGAAGGGTTAGAGGAGAGATTGGGGGGAAGTTCTTTGCAGAGAGAGTGGTGAGGGGCTGTAACAGGCTGCCCAGAGAGGGGGTGGGTGCCCTGTGTCTGGGGGTGTTCAAGGCCAGGTTGGCTGGGGCCCTGGGCAACCTTGTGTAGCTCCAGGCCTGGAGGTTGGTGTCCCTGCCTGTGGCAGGGGGGTTGGAGCTCTGTGACCCTTGGGGTCCCTTCCAACCCAGACCAGTCTGGGATTCTATGATTCTCCAGCTGCTGCTCCCCAGGGAAGCCAAGGTGCTTCTCAAGCTCAAGAGAAGTTGCAACTCTCCAAGGAAAGGTTTGGTGTTTGGAGGAGGAGTGTTGGAGGCTGAATTCCACCCCAGGACAGAGAAGTTAAGAGCCCTTTCAGCTGCTGGTTTGCTCAATGCCCTGCTGAAAGCTGCCAGAGCAACATCCTCAGGAGAATTGATCTCCAGCAGGCCTCCTGTGCTTGGTTTTGGGATGTCCTCAGGAATAAAAGCTTGTTCTGTGCTTCTTCCTTGCAGTGCATCTCATCTATGGGCCCCTGGACCCTGTGAACCCACACCCAGAGTTTCTTCAGCTTTACAAGTAAGCAGAGACACACAGCTGCTGGTTCCTTTTAAGGGAGATCTTTGTCTCCCAACTTCTCCCTCTTCTCATGATGGAGGCTGGTTTTAATTCCCAGCTGTGACCTGTGCAGCAAGGTGGGGCAGTAGAAGCCTTCTGCAGTTTGGGAACTGCTTAAAACAGGGAAGCATCAGTGTCACAACTCTCAGTCCCATCCATCATGGGCTTAAACTACATCAGCCAGAGCTCAGAGTGAATGACTGATGTAGTCAACTCCTCCAAACCTGAAATACAATCCTTGGAAGGGTGATCAACTGTAGCAGCTGCTGCTGGGGTGGTTTTTCTGGGTCAAAACCATGTTACAGGCAGAATCCCAACTGCACAAGAGGGCTGTCCTCACCTGACTGGTAGCATCTTCTCTTGCTGCATTCTTCCAACAGAAAAGTGCTTCCCACCTCCACAGTGTCTGTGCTGGATGACCACATCAGCCACTATCCACAGCTGGAGGATCCCACAGGCTTCCTGAATGCCTATCTGAGCTTCATCAACTCCTTCTGAGCTGCTGCAGCTTGGTTCCTGCTCTCTGTTTAGGAATCAGGCTTGGGGGGGGGGGCAGGAAGAACCTTGATGCTCCTCTCCAGATCCAGCACTGCACCACCCCCCAGATCTTTGCCCACCAAAGGTCTGTATTTATGCAGTTAAATCCTTTGAACACCAGAAAAAGGTGGAAACCATCAACCTAAGGAGACTTGGAGGACACCTATCTCTATGTAGAACCAAGAGGACTCAAGGAACAGGAGCCCCTGAGGGGAGGCACAGCACATACAGCAGTCCAGGAGTCCTTCCTTCCCCTCATCTCTAGCTGTGCTGCATGCCTGGAGGAGACAGGACTGCTCACAGCCAAGGATTGGTGTGGAATTTCCCAAGATGGATGTTGGCCCATGGTGGGGTTTTAATGGGCAGTTTAAATTGCATCCCTTGGAGTGTCAGGATTCCTGGCCAGCTGGTCAGGACTGAAGAATTCTGGTGGCCCTGCCTGTGGTAGGAGGGTTGGAACTCTGTGATCCTTGGGGTCCCTTCCAAGCCAGACCAGTCTGGGATTTCAGAGTTTGCCTGTGCTGAATAAAGCAGGAGAAATGGATCTGGAATCCCCCAAAATCACAGAATGGCATGGGTTGGAAGGGACCCCAAGGGTCACAGAGCTCCAACCCCCCTGCCACAGGCAGGGACACCAACCTCCAGGCCTGGAGCTACACAAGGTTGCCCAGGGCCCCAGCCAACCTGGCCTTGAACACCCCCAGGGATGGGGCATCCATCCCCCCCTGGGCAGCCTGTTCCAGCCCCTCACCACTCTCTCTGCAAAGAACTTCCCCCCAATCTCTCCTCTAACCCTTCCCTCCTCCAGCTTCACTCCAGCCCCCTTGTCCTGCCAGTCTCTGCCCTTGAACAAGCTGATTCCCCTCCTGTTTCTCTGCTCCCTTCAGGGACTGGCAGGCTGCAATGAGGTGCCCCCACAGCCTTCTCTTCTCCAGGCTGACCAAGCAGAACCCTTCCCTCCTTCCTTCCCTCCCCTGACTTGATACCCAAACACCAGTTCATCAGCAGGGAGGCAGAACTTCCCTCACAAGAAGGTCACAACAAGGTCCCTCCATCCCTTCTCTTCCCAACTTCTGGTCCATTTTCCACCTTTGAGCCCAGGAAAAAGCTGGAGTGGTGTTTGGGATCATCAGAGAACTGACTGGTGAGGTTTAAACTGTGTTTAACAATGTTTCTATGTGGAATAGAGGAGAAACCCTCCCCCCAGGCTGCCAGACCCTGCAGTTCTCAGGTGGTTTTTTTTCACTGCCTGTGTTTGAAGTTGAACAGCATCTCTTTAGGGATGTAAATTTAACAACATCTCTTCAGGATAAGGGGCTTCTGTTGAATAAACAGCCACTACAGGCTACTTTTTCTGTCCTGAGGAAGAAGAATAAGAAGAAATGTCTATTTTATTAACAGCAATTCATACAAATTCCACCACTTGGATCAGTGTTTATTTTCTGTTAATAAAAATCAGTTTTGACAAAAGTCTGATGCTGTTTTTATCATCCCCCAGGCTGGTTTTTCCTCCTGACATCTTCCCTCCTCTACCACAGGTAGCCAGAGATGCAATAAGTTAGATGGGAATGTGTGAGTGCTGAGGGAAGGGACATGGGAAAGGCTCAGTACCAGCCACTATCACCACTACTGTAACATCATAGAAAAGGTTTAGCAAATTGAGGAGTAAAAACTACATGCAGAAGGACAGACAGACTGCTTGAGACCCAGAAAATACCCAACTGCTGCTTGCCAACGTCTCCCTGACTGTTGTTGTGCTGTAACACTCAGCCTACAGAAGCCAGGATGACATCTACAGGGGTTTCTTCCTTGCTCCTAACAGTCACCTGCATGGTCACACCATCTCCCAGAGCGAGCCTGGACCGTACCAGCACGTCACAGCTGCCTCTGTAGACACCTGGGGACAAAGGCATGGTGACAGGTTACTCAGAGAGAGGTTCACTGACCTGGTCATACAATCACAGACTGGTCTGGGTTGGAAGGGACCCCAAGGATCATAGAGCTCCAACCCCCCTGCCACAGGCAGGGACACCAACCTCCAGGCCTGGAGCTACACAAGGTTGCCCAGGGCCCCAGCCAACCTGGCCTTGAACACCCCCAGGGATGGGGCACCCACCCCCTCTCTGGGCAGCCTGTTCCAGCCCCTCACCACTCTCTCTGCAAAGAACTTCCCCCTAATATCTAATCTAACCCTTCCTTCCTTGCCAAAAACCCAGAGAGTGTGAGACTTAAGGAAGTGAGAAGACTTAGGGGGGACCTAATTAGTATTTATAAATATCTTAGGCAGGGGATGCAGGGGGAATTGGCCAGCCCCTTTTCAGTGTCTGTGGGGACAGGACAAGGGGCAATGGCTGTAAACTGGAGCACAGGGAGTTCCACACCAACGTGGGGAAGAACTTTTACTCAGTGAGGGTGAGGGAGCCCTGGGACAGGCTGCCCAGGGGGTGTGGAGTCTCCTTCTCTGGAGAGATTCCAGCCCCATCTGGACACTGACCTGTGTGCCCTGTCCTAGGGACCCTGCTTTGGCAGGGGGGTTGGACCTGCTGGGCTCTGGAGGCCCCTTCCAACCCCTCTGAGTCTGTGTTTCTGTGATCTGCAACAGCTGGCTCCTAAATCTCAACTCCCTGGGTTCACTTCAGCTTTCTGTAGAGAAAAAACCCCTCTCCAAACAAGAGCAGAATCTCCTAATTACCATCATTTAGTTAATTAACTAACCAAAATCAGTGTGGGGCCCCAGAAACATGGAGCTCAGGAGCACAAATACTCACCAGCTAAGTAGAGTGTGTGAGAATTCTTGTTCTCTGGCACTTTATCTGACCTCTCACAGGGCTGCATGCCCAAGAACTTGATGATGTTGTTGACAGCTTCTGCATTCAAAGAGTGAAGAAGAAAGTTACCTCCAGGATGGCAGCAAGAACTCATTCCCAATTACAGACCATTCTCTTAACCCTTTCTATTTGTTAACTTGGTCACAGATACACCAACACATCTCCCTTGCCATGCCCCTTCTGCTGTCTTAACAGCCTGGGAATACACCCAACCAGCCTCAGACAAGAGAGTGCTGGCCAAATTCTGCTCCCTGTAATCCCAACACCGTGATACAACACTGGGGCACAATGTCACACTGAAAGGTGACCAAATACTTAGTGTGGTAGGAAGAGAATATCTCCAGCATGGCTGATTTTTGGAGAGGAGCTCTGTGGAGAAGGACCTGGGGGTCCTGGTGGGTGACAGGGTGGCCATGAGCCAGCAGTGTGCCCCAGGGGCCAAGAAGGCCAGTGGGATCCTGGGGGGCATCAAGAGGAGTGAGGCCAGCAGGTCACAGGAGGGGATCCTCCCCCTCTGCTCTGCCCTGGTCAGGCCCCACCTGGAGTGTTGTGTCCAGTGCTGGGCTCCCTGGGATCAAACAGCCAGGGATCTCCTGGAGAGAGTCCAGAGGAGGCTGAGGAGATGCTGAAGNGAGGGAGCCCTGGGATAGGCTGCCCAGGGGGGTGTGGAGTCTCCTTCTCTGGAGAGATTCCAGCCCCATCTGGATGTTGACCTGTGTGCCCTGTCCTAGGGACCCTGCTTTGGCAGGGGGGTTGGTCTCAATGATGTCTGAAGGTTCCTTCTGACACCTGCAATTCTGTGATTCACTGGGATTAGTACGTGGGTCACCAGTAAAAAAGGAGAGATCATCTCACCATCAAGGGTTTTAATTGAACTTAATGCAAAGGTTTCCTCTTTCTCAAAGTCATCTCCCACTTCTTCCCATGCAGCTGCAAAGTTGGGCTTTAAAACCTTCTGAATGTGATCAGACACAGTCACCTCCAGATCTTCCAGCTGAGGGGAAAAACAAGGGAGATTTTCAGGTGCCAGTTACCAGAAACAACCCTGAACTGCATTTTGCCAAGAGAACTCTAGCACAGTTGGCTTTAATTTCAGGAGAAGCACAGGATGACAGTGATTAAAAAGCAGGGAGGAAAATTGTATTTATGGTGGTCACAGGTAAAGCTTAAACACACTGACACAATGGAAGTGGCCTTTCAGGAAGGCCTGCCCCTTCTCTCCTACTGGCTTCAGATTGGAAAGGAAACCATCAGCCAAAGACCATGTTTAATGAGATTTAACAAAGGCCAGTGGAGGCTCTGGCATCTGGGGAGGAGCAACCCCAGGGACCAGTATAGGTTGGAGACTGGGCTGTGGGAGAGCAGTGTAGGGGAGAGGGACCTGGGGGTCCTGGGGGACAGCAGGGTGACCATGACCAGCAATGTGCCCTCGTGGCCAAGAAGGCCCATGGCATCCTGGGGTGTGTTAGAAGGGGGGTGGTTAGGAGGTCAGGAGAGGTCCTTCTCCCCCTCTGCTCTGCCCTGGTGAGACCCCACCTGGAATAGTGTGTCCAGTTCTGGGCCCCTCAGCTCAAGGAGGACACAGAACTCCTTGGAAGAGCCCAGCACAGGGACACCAAGGGGATGAAGGGAGTGGAACCCCTTCCTTCTGAGGAGAGGCTGAGGGAGCTGGGGCTCTTTAGCCTGGAGGAGACTGAGGGGTGACCCCATCAATGTTTATCAATATATAGAGGGTGAGAGTCAGGAGGCTGGAGCCAGGCTCTGCTCAGGGGTGGCAGCCACAGGACAAGGGGCAGCGGGTGCAGCTGGAGCAGAGGAAGCTCCATGGGAATGGAAGGAGGAACTTCTTCCCTGTGAGGGTGATGGAGCCCTGGGCCAGGCTGCCCAGAGAGGCTGTGGAGTCTCCTTCTCTGGAGACATTCCAACCCCATGGTCCTGGATGTGTTCCTGTGGG
>VZTU01032308.1:29534-64502 GCA_013400835.1 Zapornia atra | reverse complement strand
GCCTGGTGATCTGGGATTCTGTGTTGAGCAGGAAGGGTACAGTGCAGACTCAGAGGCAGCCTGGGTGTGAGGGTGTCCTGTCCATGCACCATGGGACAGCTGCAGGACACTTTTCCTCCATCTATAAATCCACATTATTCTCCAGGCTGCAGAACAGCTCAGCGCAGTGAGGACAGAGGTTTCTCCCCCCACGCCCTGGGAGTTTCTCTCTGTTGTGCCACCTACACAAACTCACCCACGAACTTCATGAGCAAATATTGCTTAAAAGAAGGAGTTTTGCCCAATCTCTCCCCTCTGATGCTTGTGGGATTTGTGTGCTGAGGCCACGGCGGGGCCGGTTCCTGCGCGGCTCCGCTCTGCTCTGACTGAATGAGGTCATGGGCTTCTCCAGGCTTATAATGATCCTGAAATTATGTGACAGAAACAAATAGGGATTGTTTAAAGTTAAGGCTCTGCGAGTACCTTGATTCAGTGCAGGGGTAGGATCACTTGAGGTTTGTATCTGCTCACTGAAAATCCCTTCGAGAAGCTTGGCCGGGGATAAGACGATGCTGTGAGGATGCTTCTTGTGTGGAGGCTGTGTCTGGTGAGGAGCACACAGCCACAGGGATGCAAAGCCAAAGGTGGCTAAAAACCAAACCCACGACAGGCTGAGTGAGCTGGGGCTGTTCAGCCTGGGGAGAAGCAGCCTGAGAGGGGATCTGATCAATGGGGATCAATAGCTGAAGGGTGGGACACAGGGGGACATGGGCAGCCTCTGCTCAGTGTCTGTGGGGACAGGACAAGGGGCCATGGCCTCAAGTTGGAGCACAGGGATTTTCCCCCCCCAACCTGGGGCAGAACTTCTTCCCAGTGAGGGTGAGGGAGCCCTGGGACAGGCTGCCCAGGGGGTGTGGAGTCTCCTTCTCTGGAGAGATTCCAGCCCCGTCTGGACACCGCCCTGTGTGCCCTGTCCTAGGGACCCTGCTTTGGCAGGGGGTTGCACCCCATGGGCTCTGGAGGCCCCTTCCAACCCCTGTGAGTCTGTGAGTCTGTGATTTACTGGGGCAGCAGCATGGGTGAGCACCCCAAGAGATGCTGTGGGTGGCTTGGCCATCAACAGGGAAAGCAGACAAGGCTTTTCCCTGAGGAAGAGCCAGACTTGTCTCCTCAAATACCCCCCCAGCCCCACGCATGGTTTCTTACACACTGGTATCTGCAGGAAGGATCTCCAGAGAGGTTTTTGCCAACCCCTGCGATTCTGTGATTTCAGCAGCAATATTCAAACTGGTTTCACTGGGAATTCCCTGGCAAACGCTCAGCTCCGCTGCTGGCCCCTGGCTCCAGGTGGATCCACTGAATGGTTTCAGCAAGGAAAAAGGTTTCTTTGTAAAAGGAATGGAGAAAAAAAAGGCTCATCCCAAGATGTTTTAAAGGCTGGAGGTTGTAGCTACGTTTGATTTTCCACACATACACTGCAGAGGGGTTTAGAAGATGAAAGCAACGCTGGGTGAGCTGAACCATCCCGGATCAACACCAGAAAGTTGGGGGTTTGAATTGATTTTCTTTCTCTTTTGCCCAAGGGGTTTTGCAAATGCCAAGTGACCATGAGGCATGGAAAAGCAAGATCTGAAACATGAAGCAGCACGAGATGTGGAACATGAGATGCTGGCAGGGGTGTTAACCCCCAGGGCAGCCGTCTCCAGCATCCCTGTGCTGGGGCTCTGCTTTCCAGCTCGACCAAGACCTCTGTGTCCCACACTCCTAACCTACCTCCCCATTATGAATTTGCTTTCTGCAGGACATTGTCTTTTTCAACAGCCCCACGGTGTTGTTCAGCAGAAGACACAGCTGGAGCCACCCTGGGGGTGTAGGGACCCCTCCCCAGGCACCCAAGGGCTGTGTAAGGCTGGGTGCACCCGTGGGTGAATGCAAAATGAAGAAGAGAGGCAGCTGGACTTGGCAGTCATCCCCTTGAGGGTGTTGACTTGTCACCCTGAGAATGCAAATGAAGCACAAGGGGTTTAGGGCGTGTGCTGATGTGTTTGGGAATGTTCTTGAACATTGGAAATGGGAGAATGTGGTGTCCATCCACCATGCCCCACGTTTTGGTGCAAAACCAGTCAATAAATTATACAGATACAATTATATCTTTCCCTTCTTGTTCAGGACTGTGGAAGAAGGCTTTCAAAAGGTTGGTTTGAGGGGAAGGAAGAGGAAAGCACTGAAGTTTACCACCTCTGAAGGAACTTCTGACCAGGAAACCTCTCATGGTCAGCGGTGGCTGGACCAGTGAGTCACCAGCTGCAATGTGCTTCAAGCGCCTTCAGGAGCACAGCCCCTCTGAGGAGCTCTCTGGTCTCAGGAGGAAGAGCTCTGGGTCCTCCCAGGACATGGCTCTGCAGACCAAGCCTCCCCAGTGACTCTCACAAGCATCACGTTCACCTCAGTGGTTGACATGATCGGACGCGGCGGCTGTAGTACCGCGCGCCCGGCCGGCGAGGTTCGTGTGGGGTGAGACAGGAGATGAGACACCCCAGGAAGGTGTTGGGCTGGGCTTGAGTTCCTACAGTCGGCAGCAGAGTGTCAGAACTGCTCCCACACAAATTAATGTGATGGGAAAAGTGCAGCACAGGCCCGTTCCCCCTGCCCACAGAAGGGAAAGGCGCTGGGTGACAGCCTGGAAAGGCCAGGAGCTGCATTCTCAGGGGGTGGAACTCAAGCCTGAGCTGTGGGGATGCTCCATCAGGATAGCAACATCCTGTGACCCCATCCCAGCTTTATGACTGGGGGGGGCTGGCTCTGTAACCTCAAGGGAAAAAAAGGCTCCTGAAGATTTAGCCCTGCTGAGAAGGACCTGGGTGTCATGGGGGATGAGAAACTGCCCATGAGGCAGCAGTGGCTCTGGCAGCTGGCAAGGCCAATGGGATCCTGGGCTCCATCAGCAGAGGGGTGGCAGCAGGGACAGGGAGGGGATTGTCCCTCTCTGCTCTGCCCTGGGGAGGCCCCAGCTGGAGTCCTGTGTCCAGAGCTGGGGCCCCCAATATAAGAAAGATGTGGGGCTGTTGGAGAGGGGTCAGAGGAGCCACGAGGATGCTCAGAGGGCTGGAGCAGCTGCCCTACAAAGAGAGGCTGAGGGAGCTGGGCTGGGTCAGCCTGGAGAAGAGAAGGCTGTGGGGGGACCTCATTGCAGCCTGCCAGTCCCTGAAGGGAGCAGAGACACAGGAGGGGAATCAGCTTGTTAAAGGGCAGATAATGGCAGGACAAGGGGGATGGATTAAAACTAAAGGAAGGAAGGGTTAGATTAGATATTAGGGGGAAGTTCTTTGCAGAGAGAGTGGTGAGGGGCTGGAACAGGCTGCCCAGAGAGGGGGTGGGTGCCCCATCCCTGGGGGTGTTCAAGGCCAGGTTGGCTGGGGCCCTGGGCAACCTTGTGTAGCTCCAGGCCTGGAGGTTGGTGGCCCTGCCTGTGGCAGGGGGGTTGGAGCTCTGTGATCCTTGGGGTCCCTTCCAACCCAGCCCAGTCTATGATTCTATGATTTAAAGAGTCTCTGGCTCAGGCTTTGAATGCCTTTTCATTTTGCTCTGTTCATATATCAAATAGAGCCCTCTGGTCTGTATAATTGCATTTTACCTGCTGAAAACATGGGCTGAAAACACAGCGATGCTTTATTTCTTCTGATGGTGTATAAAGCCTAAACATTAGGTTTTCTAAAAATAAAATTAAGAAAAAAATCAACCCCAAGCCTCATTTTTCTCTTTAAATATAATTTACAATAGGAAACATTAACTCATAAATCATAGGCACAAATTCAGATAAAATTGAAACTCTACACCTCAGCAGCAGGCAAATTACACCCAGACCACTCCATCACCAAGTGCTTCTTCCAAGGGCATTATTGGAATATATTCCTCTTAAGGGGAGCTAATAAAGAAAGAGAAGGAAAAGCAAAGGAAGAGATGGAGAGCATTGTGGAAGGAGACTCCCAGCACCCTGGCAGAGTCCAGCAAAGCCCCCATGATGAAGGTAGGGTGGGTTCAGCTCACTGCATCTTGCCTGGACTCTTGGCCATGGCTTGGGGGTCCATAAGCTCAGGTAGCTTTGCTTGAAAGCTGCTGGCATCATTAGTGCTCGTGAGCACTGATTTAATGAATCTCATTTAATGTAGATTAGATAACTACATTAAAGGAAGGGTTAGAGGAGAGATTAGGGGGAAGTTCTTTGCAGAGAGAGTGGTGAGGGGCTGGAACAGGCTGCCCAGAGAGGGGGTGGGTGCCCCATCCCTGGGGGTGTTCAAGGCCAGGTTGGATGGGGCCCTGGGCAACCTTGTGTAGCTCCAGGCCTGGAGGTTGGTGGCCCTGCCTGTGGCAGGGGGGTTGGAGCTCTGTGACCCTTGGGGTCCCTTCCAACCTGCTCAGTCTGGGATGCTCTGATTCTAACCCCCGTTAATTCCTTTGCACCGACAAAGTCACCAGCTCTTCGAACCACCGAAATCCCATGCGTAGGTGTTTGTCCCACCCTTCACCCCCATCTCATGTGACAAGACCCCAGACACACTTGGAGGACACAGAGGAGGGTTCCTTGGAGGACACAGGTGGCCCTGCAGTCCTCCAAGGAACCCTTCCCCCCTGCCCCCATGCGCCGTGCCCCGTGTTTCTCCGTACCTCGACGCACAACCAGTCGATAAATGACACACAGACAATCATATCCCTGTTCCTTCAGGTTCAGCACTTTGCAAGAGGGCTGCAAGGTGGGTTTGAGGGGAAGGAAGGGGAAAGCACCAAAGTTTAGCCCCTCCAAAGGAACTTTTGGCACCTACTAGACAGGCAGATCTCCCCCTGTGCCGCAGAGCGCTGCGCGGACACGGCAGCAGCTCCGCAGTGGCAGCCTCCAGCTCTCCTTCCCTTGGAAAGGAGCCTCAGAAATAAGGATTTAACAGCTTTGCTAAGTACCTGCTTCCTCTCAAACGTAGTATTTCCCTTCAGGTCCTCATCTCCCAGTGAGTATTTAATAGCTGGCCTTTATCAGATGGAGCATGGCTAAAATCTGGCTTATGCTCCAACCACCCAGCTCCTTTCTGCTGAGAACCTGCTGGTTTCAGACACAGGATAATGATGTGCACGAGGGGTTTGGGTGGGTTGTTCCCCTTTAAATCTTGCAGTGTGACTAATCCATCAGAGAGGGATGTATCTCAGAGGATGTGTCAGCTGTGGAAACAGAAACCAGATGTGGTTCAGGGAGGGTAAAGGGGAACCTTGACATATTTCATTCTGCTTTTTCAACACCCATCTGCACCCTGATGCCCAACCCTGCCACCCAAAAGCTGCAGCCAAGTGAAAGTTGGCAGGTTTGGGGGGGGGGTATCTTTACAGCCCAAAGGCTGGTAAATGCCTCATAGCTGGAGGTCTGAGAGGCCTGAGGTTTTGCCAAACAAGGTATATAAAGTGCATTGTGTATCCCCCCTCATTTCCTTTTCTTTGCATTTTCCATGATATTTAAGGTCTCTGGGGTGGAGGTTCCCCTTCCCAGGGCAGGCTGAGATCCTGCACTGAGGAGGGAAGATGTTTCTGGGTGTTTCCATCCATTCACATCACTAGGGAGTCACTGGTACGTGATGCGGGGAGCTGGGCACCCCTCACCCAGCCTGGCACTGGGAAAAGGGCGCTGCCACACACAGCCCCAGCACAGCCTCACAGCTCCCAAACCACATCAAAGAGCCTCCTTAAAGCCACAAAAAGCTCCCAGCACAGAAAGGAGGCATGTCCCATTGTGCTAAGGATGGTTTCCTTCTGGCTGGCAGCAGGCATGGGCTGTGTTTACTTTGGGGCTGTAAAACTCCACTTGCCATGGCTGCTGGGGAGGGGCTTTCACAGCACAAGTGCCCTTTTCTTTAAAGCTAAAGGAGGGTCAAATGAGATATTAGGGGGAAGTTCTTTGCAGAAAGAGTGGTGAGGGGCTGGAACAGGCTGCCCAGAGAGGGGGTGGGTGCCCCATCCCTGGGGGTGTTCAAGGCCAGGTGGGCTGGGGCCCTGGGCAACCTTGTGTAGCTCCAGGCCTGGAGGTTGGTGTCCCTGCCTGTGGCAGGGGGTTGGAGGTCTGTGATCCTTGGGGTCCCTTCCCACCCAGACCAGTCTATGATTCTATGATTACAGGCTCAGTAAAATAGACCAAGTCTGGAGGGACCGGTCTGGTCTGGCAGGTGAACGATACTTTACAGCCTCAACCTTGGGGCTGCTGGTCATATCTGCTGGGTCTGGGGCTGGTAGAGCCTAATGAACCCTTTACCCACTAATGAAAAGAGTGGCTAATAAGATAAATTAGAGAAAGAAGCACCAGGACAACCGTGCCCTGTGCTGCTGTAGCAAGCAGCATCTTTTGCTTGTAATGAAGCTGTGAAGATGCTACAAGCTCCTGGTCCCACTGTGTAACAGCTGGGCAGCTCTTGTGTTCTGGGTACTTATTTGGGAAGTTATTTCTGCTTGTCCCACCTCAGAAATGTTCATGGCCAAGCAGGTTCACCTTTGGAAAGTTCCTCCTTGGAAAGAAGCTGTTTGCACTGCCTGGCTCTGGTTAAAAGCCAGAGTCCCTTCCAACCCAGCCCAGTCTGGGATTCTATGATTCCCTCCATATCTCCAGCAAATAACAACCATACACATTCATTTCACAGAGAGTACCACAGCTGTGCAGTGTGGGCAGCACAGGTACTACACATCACTCATGGGCCAAATGCCACCAGCCAGTTCATACACCAGCCACGGGTAGTTCTGAACCCTACCTGGGTTCAGAAAAAGCACCCAGAACTCACCCACCCTCAGAAACATCAGCCACTTTGGCCAACCCTAAAAAGCCTGATGTGCCTCACACAACGTGTGCAGAGGTTAGAGGGGCTTTCCCCCAAAATAAAGGTGTGAGGAGGTTGTTAGGTGAAGAAAGTGTGAGCACAAACCCATGCTGAATTGGGAGCAAGGCCAGGTAAAGCCTGTTGGAAAAGAAATGCTTCAAAGCCAGGGGAAGTTACTTTGGTTTTACACCAGGAAACCCCTGGCAAGCACACTGAGGTGTGAAAGGATTGAGAAAGAAATGCTGGGATGGGTGCATGGCTCATGAGATCTTGGCCAAATGTGGTTTGTGTGGGGGTTTAGATGGGAAATGCCTCAAAGGCAGAGCTAGAGAGCGAGCAGCTGTGGCTGGTACACCAGTGGGGACACCCAACCTGAGTAACTCATCACATCATGGGGAAACCCAGCGTGCTGGATTTGGGAGACCAGCAGGTAAGTGAAGGGGGGAAGAGAAAAGGGATGGTGAGAAGGAGCGACCTCTGCTCAGGGATGCTCCACCCCAGTGACCGAAACCACTGGAGAGATGTTCGCTGGCACTGCAAGGATTTGGATCTGTTGACCTTTCCATGGCCAGTCTGGTTTTAGCCATGCCATGTGCAGGGGTGCAAGGCATGGGATAACATCCACCTGGCCACGTGCAGAGCCATCTCCATCCCCACAGGTCCACAAGACAGCTGTCTCCTCATCGGGAGCCTGTGAGCTAGCCAGTTTGCTAGACCTGAGACACAACCTCCTTGTCTCCTCTCTGCTGTAATGATTGACAGTAATGGGGACAAAGCTGTCCCCCAACAATAAAAACCATTCCTGAGGCAAACAAAGCCCAGCAAGGCTGGGCACATCTCAAGGACCAGCCAAAATCACGTTATAGCATTAAGTGTTGCTTTACACCAGCTGAATTAGATCAGACTAAACAAAAAGGATCTTAGGAGAGCTTCTCCTCCAGGTCTTCCAGCACAGCTTGTTCCCTGCCTGAGAGTGTTTCAGGCCCCAATGCTTCACACTTGTGCCTGAAGCAAGGCTTGGAGGAAGGACTGTAAGGATATTCCAGAGCAATGAAGAAATATCCAGCGTGTTTTTGATGCTGAGCCCAAAATGTTGGACAAACCTTTCCTTCAGCACTCAGCAAGAACTCTTCCCAAAGCCTCAGGGGGGGGTTTTGTGTTGTCTGTGGGTCCACAGCTTCAATCCCTCCCTCCCAAACCTCCATGACTTTGTGTTATTTGTTTCTATTCCTGGAATTATTCCCTCCTGCTGCTGCCCAAACCGGCTGGTGGGCTCAATGATGAGCAAAAGGGCTGAGCCATTTGCTCTTACACTGGATGGAAGAGGAGCAGCAGCAAGGGGTGAGGGTAGGGAGCCTCCCATCACCTCATCATGCTCCAAAAGGAGGAGGTGTGAACAATAACATGGCTTTATCTAACCCCTGCTCACCTCCTTTGCCATCAGCCCCCTCCCTGATTTAACAAGTTCCCCCACTCTTGTCTGTACTTTAGAGCATCTTAAAAACACCAAGGGTATCTTCAGAGGGAGGAGGTGGGGGTGGGGACACAAACTGGTGTTTCCTGCAACATGGGGAAGTTTGTTGACCATCTTTCTCACCCCTGGCATCTGTTGCCCCTGAAAAGGGAACACAGATGTTGCTGTGGGACAAACACAGCCCTCAAAGTGCAGAAATGACCCACTCAGCATCTTCTGCAGAGCACATGAGACTTTTGCACACACACCCCACCCTCCAAAAGCTCTTTGCAGCTTGCCAGGTCCCTTCCAACCCAGACCAGTCTGTGATTCTGTGATTCTATGAACAGGCCTCAGTGTAAATGGCATACATTCCAGGAATTTATCTCTCTCTGATTGCCTTTGGCATCTAGTCCCATAAAAGCTGCCTGGTCGGTGAAGGGGTGTGATGTGTCTTGAGGCACTGGAGGGGTTAATGTGATGTGTAACCGATGTAAGATCTATTTAATGATCTCTGAAATTGCTTCTGTGAAGCATCCACATCACTGCCACAACTCGATTTACTACAGATCCTGCAAATAACAAATGTAATTACCTTGGAATCAACATAATATTAGGTCAGACAGGCTGCTATTCCCCCCAGTTTGCTGGAAACTTCATATAAATCTGAACCAAGTGTCTATCACCAGCCATACTCCCTGGCTGGGCTCTCAGGAACCACATCCAACACGGCTTCTCTGGAGAAACACTTAAAGCCAGGAGGCTGCACTAGTCCTTCCTGCCTTGTTGTGGGCCTGTCGCTAAGCCAGAGGTCTGCAGCATCAGGCTGCAGCCTTACCCTGTCAGCACTGGTTGTGCTGTGTCAGGCGTGTTCAGCAGCACAGGGGATGCTGTTGTGTTGCTCTCAGTCCGTGGCATCCCCTGGCTGTGCCTCCTGAAGGACAACCAGAGGAAGGAGATGCACAATGCCATGGGATGGGAGCGCCGGTGCCTTCAGCATCGCAGTCAGCTCCAGTGCTGGGTTTGACTCCTGTTTAATTCCAGTGAGGTTTGGGTCACTGGGGTGCAGAGCTGACTGGGGGAGCCTGGATTTTGGGGGCATCTCTGCTTCCCATTTCACTCAGCAATCTAAGGTTTGATGCTTTCTCAGCTACTTGAGGCTGGCAGTGCCGGTCTGTTTAGTGGGGGATGGTCACCTCCTGCTGTGCTGGTGGTGATGGCAGCAGCTGGACCCTAGAGGGAGGAGAACCTCTGGATGCTGGAAAGCAGATCTTGCCTGGTGGCTAGAGGGATAATTGCTGGATAACATGTGTGCTTTACATCTTGCTGAGAAGATTCACCTTGCCATGAGGCAGAGCATCGCTGCTCTCCGGGTGTTGGCGTGCTCGGCGGGCTCGTAGGGCACACATCCCCCTCCTCTGAAGGCTGTGCAGGAAGGACTCCCTTTGCACAGCTGGGGGGGGCAGAGAGCTGTGTTCCCTTACCCTGAGCCACCTCATAGACCCGGGATGCCTCTCAGATGGGGAGTTCATGCTGAGCACTGTAGGTGATGCCTGTGCCCTGGTGCTGCTGGCACTGGGTATGGTCCCCTCCCAACATGCTTCCCTGCACTGATTGAAGCTTCAGCAGAGATTTCCCTGAACCTGGAGAGATGCCTTCACCCCACACACAACCCCACAGTTCCAGGGCAGCCAGCAAGGACATCCCTACAGCCAGCATCACCCCTGTCCTCCTCTATCAACAACGATTCCTCAAAGACACTCCTCTCCTGGGCAAACACACGCAACCAATGCCATCTGATTTTCAGCTAGGAACAAAGGTCTCACACCCAAATGATAACCACCCCGCCCCCCCAAAACAAAGGCCCAGGCCCCTGTGCACAGCAGCACAGTGACAAGCAAGATAAAGCAGACAAAGGCAGGGGGAAGCAGCACTCGTGTTGCAGTGCTAATAAATAAGGGTCTCCACAGTCTCTCAAGTGGAGAAACACGCTGGTTGGTTCAATAAAACAGGCTATAAGAAGAGATTTATACAGAATATATTGGATTTATTCATTGAGGGTTGTGTATCTCTCTGCCAGTGACATTTTTTTCCCCTGCACTGGGTCCTTCCCCACCAGCAGCTGCTTATCACTTGGTGCATTTGTATGGTAGGTGGGGGCTCAGGCGTTCAGATCCCTGCTTGCAGCCCTATTGATTGCAGGCACATCACAGGCATACAGATGTGTGTGGCTTCCCTGCCTCCAGCAATGGAGCTCCAGAAATCCCCAAGCCAGATAAGCCTTCAAATACCTTGGAAAACAAATGGCAAAGGAGCAATTCGTGGCAGTAAACACTCAATTGAATGCGGCAGGAGCCTCTCCCACCCCAGCCACCACTTCCAGGGGCCCGTTTCACTCAGAAGCTATGCCAAAATACTGCCATAGTAGGCAAAAAATATGGCTTTAAATTGCCCAGAATACAGCTGAGACTAGAGGTGGCTTAAAACACAACTTCAGGGTGCTTGCTGAGGCCCTATAACCCAAGCACAGACTATTTGGGGCTCATCCTCTTGCACAAAGAGTCTGTGTGCAGATAGGAATGGCCCTTGCACACAGGCCAACACATGTACCTGTGTAGGGGAGGGATGGAGCGATGGAGGGATGGAGGGATGGAGGGATGGAGGGATGGAGGGATGATATACACCAGCAGCTCCCTGGTGCCTCTCCCACAGCTCCATCAAGGCCACAAGGGGCTCCCATCCCCTCTCTCTGCCTACCAGTCCTGTGCAACATGCCCTAATAACGAGTCAAATTAGTCTAAATTCAGTGAGTCCTCATTATAGACCTGGAAAGTTATTCATTTTCTTTTCTTCTATAACAGACAAGCAAGTACTGTGGTCATTACAGCCCCAAATTTAGGTTTTTAACACCAGTTTCTTTTTCATCATTATCATCATCATCATTACTACTGTTTCAAACTAATTTGAGCAGAATACCAAGCCAGTCAGGTGCCCAGTGAATGCCTCACTGCCCTGTAACAGAGGTATGGGCTTAGGTATAATCTGCTTCAACCCTTTTCCCAGTAATCCAGTAACCATATGTCAGAGGGGTGGTTACCAGTGAAATTTGGCTTTGCCTGGTTTTTTCTCCTCTTTATCATCCGATTACACCCAGTGAAACCCTAAAAGATTTGGAGGCAGACAAAAATCTCATAAAGAAAAAGGAGTCTGGGTCAGGAGGGCAAAGGGACAGTGTTTGTGTGTCATGCAAGGGCTGGGGAAAGGAGCTGTGGCTGCATAAATAGGAGGATGCGGCTGCATCGTAATGTAAAATGCATTAAGCTGTCAAAATGAAGATCCTGTCTTCAATCATGCCAGGTCCCCCAGGCCTCAGTGTTAAATATTGCATCAAGACATTTCCTGTCCAGCATTAAAAAAAACCCAAAAAAAAAAAAATTAAATAAAAGGAAGAAAGAAAAAGTAAAAAGGTGCCTTTGCCCTGGGAGCTTGGGGCTGTCCCCAGTGTGAGCATCACCTCCTGGGGAGGTGACCCAGGGACTTGCTTTCCAAAATATTTCCTCTTCTTTTTACTCCCATAGATGCAGTTGGTCAGTGAGAAGCCTTCCCAGGAAACCCTGCGGTCCTTGGGCTTTGTTGAGCCTGTCTCTACCACCCCTGTGCCTGCAGGCAGCCCCTGGTTCATATCTATCACCCAGCCCTCTCACCTGGAATAAGCCCATTACTGAACAGCCTTCTCCTTTCCTCCTTCAAGCCTGCCTACCTGGGGATGCTCAGATAACTTAATCTGAATTAATTTCTAAAGTGGATTAGTTAAACCTCATTAAGCCCCTGTGTAGACAGCCTTTTTCAAAATTAAGCTGACCTTAATTTAATTTACTCAGGAGCTTAATTTACTCCAATCAGCTCCTCATGCAGGGACAGCCTCAAGCAGCAGCAGTGAGATAGGCAGCATGGAGCCATCAGCTCCTCACCAGTGGGATGCTCAGGGCAGCCACCCCGGCTCCAGCCCCGCTCCCCCCAACAGCACTGCCAACATCCCACCCCAAAAAGGGAGCAAGGCACCACAGAAAGCATTGGACCTTACTAGGCTTGGGAGTTTTCTTTCTGCAAAGGGTTTTGCCTCCCTTTGCCCCTGCGTGATGAGGGGAAGAACCACAAGCCCCACGTCCTACCAGGCTACTCGAAAGCAGCATGAAGAACTTAACCACTCCCCTTTTTACAAACTTTACAGCTTCCTTCATGAAAATACTCTGCTGAAGGAGCAGTTCCAAACCCTGGATTGCAGTCTTTCCTGTTCTGCTTTGATGGCTGCCTGTGAAGGTGTGTTGGATCATCTGCAGCCCGGATGGTTCGGCAGGATGGAGCCTCACCATGGGCACGGCAGTGCCTGCCCACACAGAACTCCTCCCTGACTCCTGCCCACATCAGTGTGAGGGTTGTGGTGAGTAACATACAAACCAGGAGTGTCAGGGGCCCCAGTAGCCATCCAGTTTTGGGGGATTTCGAAGAGCAGGAGAGGAGTCCCTCCAAACTGTGAGCAGATGCCACAAGGGTGGTGGTGGTCACCAGTGGGATGAGGTTCTGCAAGGCCAAGTGCAGAGTGCTGCACATGGGGTATAACAACCCTGAGCAGCAACAGGGAGACTGGCTGGAAGAGAGCTGTCAGGCAGAGAAGGACCTGGGGGTATTGGGTGACTGCAGGCTGAACACAGTGTGAACAGCAGTGTGGCCAGGAAGGCAAACAGCATCCTGGCTTGTGTCAGACCCAGTGCAGGCAGCAGGTCTGGGGAGGGGATTGTGCCCCTGGACTGGGCACTGGTGAGGCGGCACCTCGAGTGCTGGGTCCAGTTCTGGGCTCCTCACCATCAGAAGGACATGGAGGGCCTGGAGCATGTGTGCCTGGCAGGAGGAAGGCTGCCTACATCCCAGTCCAGCCCAGCAGATCAGTGATGCTCCTGCAGCCAGGGCAGCCCCTGAACATCCCCCCAGCAGCAGCAGCTCTGCGCTGTTTCCCTGGGCCTGGCACCCTTTTGCCGGCCCCAGTTAAGCCAGAGCCGAACTCTGCACAGGCAGAGCCAGCCAGCACCCTGCACATCGGGTCCTGCCATCCCGGGGGGAGAGGGAAGATCCTTCCCAGCTCATGGCTGCCTCCAGCAAGCTGCCAACCCATAACAGGGAAAACAAAGGCCAAGCCTTAAAGAAATCCTCCCTGAACATGCCTTCTAGACAACGGTAAGAAACTCTCACCCCTCTCCCCAAAGCCGTAATTCAATCCAGCAACAAAAGCCGGGAGCAAGACAGATACTTCTCACAAATCCTGCCCATCAACAACCCCTTCTCCCCTGATACAATATTTGTATCAAGTCGTAAAGCCCCTGATTAAGGTGTCCCGGAGCTCTGACACCACCGGAGATGCTGCGCTGAACAGCTCGCAGAGAGGAAAAGCAATTACAAGGAGGTGCCCGAGCAGCAGAGATCAGCGGCGGCACTTTGAGCAGCTTTTCCTCCTCATCACCGGGTCCCTCTTTAATGAAAGCTGGGGCCGCGCAGATTAGAGGATGCCGTCACAGGAGGGGCTGATGGAATTGAAAAGATCCATCAGATTAATTGCCAGGCTTAAAGGAACTTGTCTGTTTAGTAGAAACAAAAGACTTCGGGGCCACTTTGCCGTGGAAATGATGGTATCTTCCCTTCTCCGGTTTGCCCACCCGATCTTGTAAAGCCAATTCACGGGGATGGTGGAAAAGTCAAGGAGTTTGGGGAGCATCCCTCGGCTGGGGATGCTCGAGGGATGCTCCCCAGCCGGCTCTTTCAGAGCCCCCGCAGGCTCGTTAGCACCAGCATGTCTCCACCCTTGGCTGTTTTGTTGGAAGCCTTGCAAGCCAGCCCTGCTTGCTTCCCAGTCCTCGCCCGAGCCCTGCCTGAGAAGATCCACCAGTTCACGTACTGCCTGAACCGCCGTGTCAATATTCAGCATAACTTTAGGGGATAAAGGAATATTCTAATCTTAAAACGCCGTGGCGAGAGTAAATAAACGCCTCGATAAACTACCTGGGCAGTGAAGCTTCCAGCCTACGTGTGACGGGAGGATGCTCGGGTGCAGATCCCGGGTTCAAGGGACACAGGGGTCGGGAGCGCGGCGAAGCTTCCCGCAAGCCCGGGAGACTCACAGCGCGCCCTCCCGCCAGCGCAGCACCCGGCGTCGGGCCCCGCACCGGTGTCACGGAGCTCAGACGATTCAGCGGCACACGCCGCCACAGCTCGCACCGTGTTAGGGCATCACCCGGGACCGCAAAGCGAAGGCAGCCTCCAGGACTCACCTGCCCAGGTAAGGGCTCTCGGTGAGTTCCTTCATCCCGGCCACGGGGAAGGGGCTCCTCCCAGGGAGGAATGGAGAAGGGGCTCCTCAGAGGGAGGGATGGAGAAGGGGCTCCTCCCAGGGATGGATGGAGAAGCGGCTCCTCCCAGGGAGGGATGGAGAAGCGGCTCCTCCCAGGGAGGGATGGAGAAGGGGCTCCTCCCAGGGATGGATGGAGAAGCGGCTCCTCCCAGGGAGGGATGGAGAAGCGGCTCCCCCTGCTCGGCCCCAGCCCGAGGGGGGTTATTTCCTTGATCCGAAGGGCAGGGCTGTGGACAGAGCCACCTTCCACGTTAGCAATTAGCAGCGTTCCCCCTTATCTTCTGCCCCATCTCTTTGCATTGTCTGGGCCCATAAAGGCCAAATGGGGACGCTCTGGCTTGCCTTTATCCCGCTGCCAGGCGGCTTGATTGGCACTCAGGGCATGTTGTTTGCTGAAGGAATTCAAGGCCCAGCCCAGGTTTCCTTCTTTGAATTAAGCAGCACCGCCCAGTCTCACTTCACAGGACAACTCAAAGTCTGAGCTACCTACACAGCTCCCCACGAGTTGTCACTGCAGAGATAGGGGGGTCTCATGGCAATCAAAGGCTGGGTGGCTTTTACACCCCCCATGAGTGGCCTGGACATCACTGAAAACTGTCTGCGGGACTCAGTCTCAGACTATCCTCACCCCGTTGACTCAGCAGAGGCAGAGGAAGGTGGGCAGTATCCGGGCTCCAGACCCTAAACCACCCATCAGCTCACCCAAAGCTTTTGAATTCACACCTTGCAACTCCCTTTTTTGACCAGCAAGCATCGCATCAATAACACAGGCAAATGTCACCTCATCACCTGTGCTTCAAAACGAACCAGAGGTTCAACTCTCAGTGTTCCCAGAGTGTTTTGCATGGTCCAGATTGGGTTTGTCCCCATGGGTGGGGGGAACCCTGCACCAGGTCCCCTGGGGGACCTTATTAATGTATATAAACATCTTAAGTATGGGATGCAGGGGGAAATGGCCAGCCCCTTTTCAGTGTCTGTGGGGACAGGACAAGGGGCAATGGCCTCAAGTTGGAGCACAGGGAGTTCCACCCCAATCTGGGGAAGAACTTCTTCCCAGTGAGGGTAAGGGAGCCCTGGGACAGGCTGCCCAGGGGGTGTGGAGTCTCCTTCTCTGGAGAGATTCCAGCCCTGTCTGGACACCGCCCTGTGTGCCCTGTCCTAGGGACCCTGCTTTGGCAGGGGGTTGGACCCCATGGGCTCTGGAGGTCCCTTCCAACCCCTGTGATTCTGTGATCCCTGTGAGCAGTCAGGACGGCGTGCTGGGTGAAGGGGCTCCACTCTCCTCCTTCCTTCTCATCTCCATCCCTGTTACAACACAGCAATTGTTTCAGCAGTATTGAAAAAATGACACCTTAACAGTTTAAAACATGACATCTTACAGCTTAGAAAACTGAGTAATTAGGAACTGGCAGAGCTAACACGACCACAGGGGCACGTTCTCTTAAATTTCCTCTAAACCCACCATTCCTCTCCCTGAGCTGATACCCAGGGACCTGTGCCTGAACCGCTCGCTTCCTAACGAGCTCATCATCCAGAGCAGCGCTTAGAATCAATTACCGCCGCGTACAAGGGTTGTACTCTGAAACTCTATCCTTTTACCCATTACACATCCTTCAAGCTAATTATTTCTCATCGTAGATCATGGGTCAGGGAAAAACAACGTTATTTCATTGGGAAGAAAGCGTGGATGGTGTAAGTGTGATTGAAACCATCGGTAAGCTCTCAGCAGGGTGTGCCTAGGTGGGATTTCAGGGTTTGTAACTACTCTGGGTTTCACGCCTGGGTGAAATGATCTGCAAAGCATCACACCGATGAGCGTGGACTGCTGCTTTACCTGTGTCTCACCCACCCTGCTTGAACTCAGCAGCCACAAATTTATCTCCTCCACCTCTCGCTGCTCCCCAAAATCTTCCAAACCTGGAGCCAGTGGCCCCTCTGCCACGCAGAACTGAAGGGGAGCAGCGCTGAACCCCTGTGCCTGGATTACTTCCTGAAAGGCCGAGCACAGCTGGGGCTCTGGGCTGCAGCAAATAACATAGATGTGTTTCTTGGGGCTGCTCGTGCTCGCATGGATGCAAGTAGTAATCATAATTTTAAGCTTCCACTAAGCAAACCTTCCATATAATTTGCTAAATTTATACCAAACACAATAGCGTGTGTATAAAGGGGGATCTAAGTATGGAAGTCACTGTTTTAATATAATTGGCCTTTTAGATTAAAAGGCTCTTGTAATAACCTTTTTCTAAGAAGCAGAAAAAGTCATAATTACAGAGCAGCCGCGCGTGACAGATAACGTTCCAAATTTAGAAGATTAACTCTTCCCTGTGTCTCCAGTGGAGCAATCCTTGCCTGGCATCAGAGCCAGGATCAGGCCACTGATATGGGGGGAAAAAAGGAAACAAAAATAAGCTGTACAAAGAACAAAACAGACGGGGTGACCCAAGGCTCCTTTCCACTGCGGGGTTCTGTGCATTTCCTACATCCAAATGCAGCATCAAACAGGGGCAGCAGCCAGAAGCACCTGTCTGAGATGGCATCCCAGCAAACCCAGACGCTCCCAAAGTGGGCTTACTGGTCTTTGGCATCATTTGGTAGACCTCCTGCTGCTAATTCAAAATCAGCCAAGGCAAGGAGTGAGAAAACACATCAGAGCTTTAAAGACAGACTGTTTTGACAAAGGCTTTTTGGAATCATTCCGGGAGGAGCTCACCTTCTATGGGAAGGGAAGCTTTTCATAGCTCCGGGGGAGGCATGGGAAGGATGCATCACCTATCAAAGACGAGCTGGTAAGGAGCTGCTGCGCCAACAGAAGCAAGAACCTTCATGCTCCAGTGCCAGCGAAGTGCATTTACCTTTAAAACACATTAAGTGCCCCTTCGGTGGTGGTTTCCTGGTGAATTCTGAGGTCCTGAGCAGTGACCCCAAAGCTGATGCAATCCTGAGTTTCGGGGACTAATTTCAGGGGAAGGCAAAGGACACAACCCCTTGCCAGCTCCCAGCTCATGTCAAGTCACTTTGGGTTTATCCCTTTTGCCTTGGTATCAATGCTTTTTTTTTTTCTCTGTTGGATTAAGGAGCAAACCAACCTGCCTGGCTGTGTAAGCATTTATATATACCCTGCCTATTTTAATCCATACATTATATGTGACAGTAATCAGCGTGCTCTAAAGGTGAGACACCAGCCCGGTGAAGCCCCCAAGGGGGTTGGGGCTCCTGGCAGACCCCAGCTGCCACTCCCTGTGCTTTGTGCACTGCAGCTGAGGGTGGCTGATCACAGTGGGGATTGCGATGGGTAGCACACAGTGAGGAATATAATGGTCTACCCCAAATGAAATGCTGCAAGAAGAGAAACCAAATACCCCAAAGGCACATTCTTTGCCCTGTGTTCTGTCTGTCATTGAAACACCCAGGATGACTTTGCCGGTCCCTGATGCTGTGCCAGATGCTGTCACTCCACCCTGGGTTTAAAGCTGGGTGTTTTTTCTTTTCTCACCGTGGCCTCAAACCATTTCTGTCTGGTTAGAGAGAGAATTGTAACACAAGTTGACTGGCTCACATCGGTGGATTGCATCCCTCAAACATTTAACACTGAGCTTGTCTGCATCAGGCTGGCACCGCTCACACTTCCGCTCACTGCCACATAGAAATGGATCAGAAGGTTAATATTTAAAATTTATTGTCACTGTATCCTTTTTTTTTTTTTCCCTACTTAGCAGTATGATGGAGGCATTTGAGATAACCATTCCCCCTTGAATTTTCTTTTTCTTTCTATAGGTTTCAGCTTTAAAAAAAAAATGGAACCAGCAAATCAGACAATTAATCATTTCAGTCTTGGAAAGCTCCAGTAAATCACCCAAGTTTTATATCTCTATTTTTCTGAACTTATGCCCAAGAGCCCCAAGATTGAGCCCATGTGCTATTAATTTGAAAACAGGCAGTTCACATATTTGTGGAATGACCTCAGTGGCAATCTGGGCCACAGCAGACCCAGGTGCTGTGTGTAAAAGGCTGAGGAGACACCACTGCGCCGCTCAGACACGCGAGGAGATGATGTGTCAAAACAAATGTCAAGATTTGGGATTCATTTCGCCTGGCCCCAGCAGTGCCCGGGTTTGATTTATGGGCAACCCGCTGCAGTGTGTGCTTGCATGAGACTAAACAAAGGGCAGCACTCCCACGTGATTATTTTATATGTTAAAGGGAGGAAACACCTTGTGCCACACACCCAGAGCATCGGTGTTGTGGGTAGCTTTGGCTTTCTGTGCACGCTGTGCCTGGGAGGCAGTACCCTGCCAGTACCCTACATGGAGTCCCAGTGAGCCCCGCTTTGCCCTTTCCTCCTGCCTAACGATCCACACAGAGAAAATCTTATAGGAGAGGGGATGGAGAAGAGCACTTGCCAAGGAACCAGCTCCAGCCTCTTCCCTGTGCTGACCTCTTAAGGACCTCTTAAGTGTTCATTCCCAGTGCTTGCCTTGCCCTGCTGTGCCATCGATTGCTGACAGTGCCACCCATTGCTGACAGTGCCACCCAGACTGGGAGAGCATGGAAACCTGCATCTTTATGCCACAGTATCAACTGTCAGGAGCTGGAAGATGTTCCTTTGAGCCTGGGGGGCATCTTCCCCTTCCTGAGCTGGTGCAAGCTGCCAGGGTGGACCAGCCACCACGTAAAATCCACGTGGCTTTGGCTTCACCAGAAATCCCTGCAAACAACTAGAGGGTAGAGTTTTGCCCTCCCTCTAGTCCCCTTGTTTGCACATCCCGTTTCTCCAACGCAGCTCACTCTGCTTCTGCATTTGGGCTTTCATATTTAAAAGCCTCTCCAAGGAGCATCCTTTTCACTCGTCCTTGTCCTTGGATAAAAAGTACTGCACATCATTAAGGAAGGGCTTCGCCTCCCGTGTTACAAACATAACCTCTGCTCCCCTCCTTGGGAGAGCCCCGGGGGGTGCGCTGGGGAGTCGCTGCTCAGTCTGCAGCACGGCAGTGAGAACCTCCAGCCGCGATCCAGCTGGCTGCAGCCTCAGGAGGTGTCAGGCAGACTCCTGCCTGAGAATTGTGTCTGGCAGCAGAGCTAAAACTGGAGATGCCGGCAGCACCTCTCTGGAGCACAGACACCAGTGCCATCTGCGGCACGGCTGGGCGGTCGGGGCTGTCACTACCGAAATCAGCACCACTGCTGCACCAGGGTACCCGGCAAGGACTGAACAGCCTGGGGGCAGGAAGGACCTCAAAGCAAAATTGAGTGAGTCTGAGGACTTTGTTAGTCGTAGGCAGATGGATGCCAGGACCTCAAATGGGGTAGTCCATGGAAAAAAGACTTGTCCAATTATCTGGAGGGTCTCCATTCCCATCAGCCCAGCCAGCCTCTGAACCCAGCACCCCCCAACCAGCTGCTCTCAAAGACAGGAGTGTGTTTTCCAGCCTGGAAGGGTGAGACTGAATCCCGGGATCCTGTTGGACTGAAGCTGGAACAACCTGCAGCAAGGACCAGCAGCACAAGAGGCACAGGCCTTGGAGGATCATTACATTTGATTCTCTGCTACAGATTTTCATTGCTTCCCCAGGTCAAATTTGGTCTGAAATAAGGGGGATATACAGAACTGAGGATAAAAGATATATACTGCCTGGGTTTATTTTAAAAATACTATTTTTTGTATTATTCCACAGTGTCCTTGTGCAATCTTGAAGAGGCTTTCAAAGGTGCACCTTGAGAGATCTTCCTAGGAGAAATGAGGGAATTACTGATCACATACATGCACTTTGCACATTGCTGTGCCAGCTGGACTGGGCTTGGGTCAGTGCATAAAGGCTCCCATCTTCTGACCCATGAACAAGATGGCACCATCACAAGGCACAAACCCAATTTGCTCTGGCACGGACACAAATAAGAGGACTCTCAGCATCTTCAGTACGGGAGGGAGGGTAAATGGAAGCTGAAACTCAGGAGGAAGGCTCTGGCAAATAGATGCTGTGTTCAGCAGAGACCCTTGCTGCTGAACAGCACCAAAGCAAACCAAGAAATAAAATAAGGCACCTGGACCTGCAGCTGTGGTCGTTTGGGCAGCAGGAAGCAGGTTACCCAGGGATTACACCTAATTGCACGGCAGGGATGGGAATTACTGCGTTTGGAAAGGAATGCCTTAAAGAGTGAGGGGCGCAGCTTTCCAGATCAGGTAATTGAAACCAATGTGCTGGAAAGCAGTGTGGTGGGCTCATTGGGCAGGTCTGGGGGATGGGGACAGGGGGGCAGGCAGAAGGTGGCCTGGTCGTTCCAGCTGTAATTCTCCTGAGGTTTAAAATCGCCTCTTGCTAGCCAAATTTAAAGCTCCATTCAGGGGCAGCGAGGGAAATGTGGGTCCCCAGCACCCTGGGGCTGTCACAGGGGTGGGACTGCATATCCCTGGGGGATACCAAGGCTTCAGCAGCAGAAGGAGAAACAGCAATGTGAAAACCCACATGGAAAGAGCCTGGAAATCACAGAACGAGGCAAAGCTGTGCTGTGCTTTCCCCCTCGCCTCCGTCTGCTTGATGTCATCCCTGACAAGAGGCTCTTGATCATCCACTCTCCCGACTTTCCCAGACACAGCTCGGGAACGTGGAACGGCATGTAAAACCCAGTCAGTGTTTTGAAGTCTCTTGCAAAGCTCTAGGGATTCAAATACAGGGAAAGGTGTATCCAAAGCAGTAGGAAGGGAACAGGGTCTTCAGCTGCGAAGCCAACACTCATTCTGAGCATAAGCCAGGGCTGAAAAACCCCGACAGTAATTCCATTCTGCCTACACACTCAAGTCCATGGCAGAGGTTGTTGTCACTAAAAAAACCTGACATTTACTTGCCAGGCTTGTGGAGGGCAATTTGTTTGGGGGGGCTGAGGATCGTGCCTAGTGCATCCAGGACCCAGCCATGGTCAGGGTGGGCATCTGCCACCTCTGGAGCTGCCTGGGTGAATATTGCTATAGTGATGTGAGGGTATAGGATCATAAGTATATGTAGTGTGGTGTATGTGTAGTAGCACACAACCAAGGCAAGATTTGGAGGCTGGTTTGGATCATTTTAATATGCTGTGGTGTCATAGTGAGAGCTAGATGCTGGCCATGGGCAACTCCAGCCAGAGGTACCTGTACTGGGTGGAGACTCAGGCTGCCTCCTGCAAAGCCACCGACTCCACCATGAGCTCCCGATGTCAGCTCACAAAAGATGCCATGGTGTTTAAAAAAAACCCTATATTTCATCTGTGTGGAGAACTGAACCAGCCTTTTTGCTGAGTGTGAGCAGGGCAAGGGGTCTCAGGGATGCCCACAGCATTGGAGGACTTTTGTTGGGCTGGGGCTGGCAGTGCGCAGCAGCAGCTGTGCATGGGGACAGCTCTGCCACCCCACTTACACCCTGACCGAAGCCTGGGTGACATGCTGCACCCAGGGAGTTATCCCAAAGCTGGGCTTAGTCTATCTGGAGAGCCTGTGGTGTCCCAGCCAGGCTCCAGGAGATGCCATTTGAACACAGGAGCTGCAATGAGAAGTTAAATACACTCAGAGCAGCTCAGAACATTGAGCAGATCAGTTTGGAAATGCAAATTATTTCTTTACTCAGCAGCCATCAATGGAAGCCCGAGCAGGCCAGGCCAGTGTGAGCAGGAAACCTCCCCTCAAAGCCTCTACATGCTGAGCGTGAAGCTCCATGGGGGCTGATGGCATTAATACCACTTCCCTGTGTAAAACCCCAATGGAGGGCTGGACAGATCCTGATCTGTGGGGTCATTCTGGTTTCTGCAGCCAGCCATTGCCACCGTCACCATGAATGGACCGCCGACCTTCCCACGCACTGCCCGACCCCTCGCAGAGCTCGCTCGGTGGCTGCTCCAGCCCTGAGAAGTTTCTTCTTCTCCAGGTTCAAAGCCGGGTCTGGGGGACGTGTCTGCTCCTGAAAGGATGAGTTTATAGGACTTGACAGAGTTGGCTTTTCTCCCTGCAAAGGAAGGAAGTTACTTTAAGCTTAAAAAAGCAGAGCCATCTGGCAGTGTACAGCTGTGGAAATATTATACATCTAATTATTTATAGAGGTACCTGCACGGGGACGAGCTCAGTTCTTCGGCGGTCCGTAACTCCATCACCAAAAAAAAGCCCATTTGATATAAAACCACGTCTGCAGTTCCTCACAAAAGTATGTGCGTTGGAGGCTGGAGTGGGGGAAGCAGCGTCGTGTTTTGCTTTGGCATTTTGCAACCTCAAAGCAGCAAGTTTATTTTCTGCTGGTGGTCTCTGTATGGGGCATGGGTTTATATAATAAGACCTCTGGCATCTGAAAGCCATTAAAGGGTACAGTCACAACAGCCCCAGCCATTAGCAGAGACAAAACAAAGCTAAGCACAGCCACAGATAATTAACCAACTCTTGTTTCTCCTTAAGTCAATAGCAAGAACATTACAGGAACAAACAGCCCTGAGGGTCCTGGGGGATGCGGCTTTGCCAGCCAGCCACCCCCAAGAGCTGATTTCCAATGGAAATTACACCGTCAGGTCCTGGGCTTTGAGATCAGGTTTCCCTTATTGGGTTCTTAGAACTATTTTAATCCGTCGGGGAAGACCTCAAATGGAGCTGGTTGTGGTTTGGAACTGCTGGAGCTGAAATTTTGGAACAGGGAGGGATGGCTGAGCGCTGCGGTGGCCCAGGGGGGGATGCTGGGTCTGGGCAGGGTTTCCCTGTGCTGAGGGCAAGTGCTGAGCACAGGAGTGAGGGCAGAAACCACCTGAGTCCTTGATGGAGAAAAGGGAGGTAATCCCTGCAGAAACCAGGCTGGAGCATGAAAACACCTTTTTCTTTGGGGAAAACATTGGTGAAGGAGGATTTTCTTATTTGCACTGAATATCCCATCCAAACAAGTTAGCGTACACAAGAACTTCAACCCAAGGTATGTTGGGGCTAGCAGGGAGAGGTGCTGGTGTTCCTCCCACCCAATAACCAAGCTGCCCTGCTCCCTGTGTCTTACAGCTGCAGAACTCCTCCTGCCTCCTGCTTTGGGATGCCAGCTGTCTCACTCACCCCCCACCCCCACCTCCAAAGCGGTACCCCACAGCTCACCCACCCCTTGGCAGCAATGAGGTGCTCAACCACAGCCCCAAACCCTCTGTGGTGCCACTCTGCCCTGGGGTAAACCCATGCCACCAGACCAATTCTCCATTACCCAGAGACATGACACTGAGCAGGAGGAGAGACCTCAGGGAGGAGCTGTAAATTTAGTAAAGCTCGATAAATGCTCCCACTACCTTAATTATCCCAGGAGCAGTGATTTAGTGCCTAGGAGGGAAGTGTCTGTTTCTGGGCTTTGGCAAAACGGGCTTGTGCATCCCAAATTAACCATTATAAATTAATAAAAGAGATGGGAGTTAGATAATAATCACCCCTGTGGTTTTTTTTTTCCTGGTAAGAAAACAATATTAGTAGGGAAATACATATATATATATATATATACACAGACACAGTGTGTGTGTATATACATATGTGTATATATTTATATGTATGTATATATATGCAGTAACCACTTTGCAAATAGCTCCCCTACCTGCACTGCCTTCTCTTGCAATGCCTGAGATTTCAGCATGAGGTTAGCATAGGTCTGAGGACCAGGCTGAGAGTCTGGGGGTTCAGCAGCCCCAAGGAGGAAAGACATGTTACTGTGATACCCTTCTATGCTCCCCATCTCCAAACCCCAGATGATACGGGAAGGAATGGTGACACCAGTGGTGGCTGCTTGCTGCAGCCCCAGAGGGAATTTTATTGGTAAAAGCCCGTTTCAAACCAGCATTTGCAAAGTATGGGAGTGCAGAGATGATGAGTTCATCAGCTGAACCAACACAGGAAGAAATGTTCCCATGTTTTATAGGAAAACGTTGAAAACAGTCACCCCTACCCCTTTTCCTTTGGCATTTTGTGCAAAGAAGTCTTATAGACTTAGAGCCAGGCATATTTTGTTAATACATGTTACCTCTTGTTTTTTAAATTAGAAATTAAAGCCTTGTCTAAGAAGGAAAGTTATAGTATCAGAGGAGAAAAGAAGGGGGGGTTGGTCATATGGTTTAAAAATAGAGATTTAGGTATTGACGATCTCTTCTGGACACTGGGCAGATAACAATGTCTCCAAAAATTCAGCACCACGGTTTCTCAAGTGAATGCATCACAGCCAGCAGCAGATACCAGACCCCAACTAGCCTTTGGTCAAAGTGAGGGACAAAACCAGAGAAGACCCTTCTGTCTATTGCCTGGGTTTGGTTTATCCCATTACACCAGGACATAGGAATGAGGTTGGCCACAAAATAACCTTTTCATTAATAACCATGACCCAGTCCTGCTAATTCACTGGAACAGGCTGCCCACAGAGGGGGTTGAGTCACCATCCCTGGGTGTATTTAAAAGATGGGTAGATGAGGTGGTCAGGGATATGGGTTAGTAGAGGATGGGTATGGCTGGACTCAATGATCTCAAAGGTCTTTTCCAACCTCCTGATCCTGTGATACTTGACGTCATTGCCTCTGAACTCCCACACACTACAACCCACAGCCTTTGCTCTTTCAGTACCCTCAGACCTCCAGAAATCTTCCACAGTCCCTAATCCCATCCCCGCGCTATCGCGTCTGCTTCAGCACCGCCTTGCCGCGAAGGTATGCGCGCAGCAGATGGAGGGTTCTGCTCCGACGCCGCGTCCTACCTGTCACCAGTCCAACAGTTTAAAGGCATTAAATTTCTCCATCTGCTCTTGCAGCTTGCACCGAGCCTGTGCTTTATAGACTACGGGGGATTAGGGGGTTTTAATAAATGAATGAAAAGTTGCTTTGTAAATTCGAGGCCAGAGCTGACTCATAATCTCTGCTGACAAATTTCTGTCAATATTTACTGACATATTCAGAGATCTGTAATGTTTAAAGTATCAGTTTTTATGAGAAAGCTGCTTTCAGGAAGCGTCTGGAAAAGTGTAACGTGCTTTCTCACATTCTCTCATCCGTTTCTGCCTTATCCCAATAATATAAATGTGGAACGTATATGCTAGTGAAAGGGAGAGCTAAGAGGTGCTTGAGTTTCAGTGAGGAAAAAGCTTTCTCTGTAAACACAGGAGTTGGGCAATCTTTACGGGGGACAATTCCACTGAACCTTCTTTGCTGCCAAGCGTCTTTTCTTAATGCTGTAAAGCAGGAACCTGTTTTCTTGGGGCAGCTTTTTGTTTGGTTTTGGGTTGGTTTGGTTTTTTTCCCAGGTGTCATTGGCACTGCACCTTTCTGCTTTGTAACCAGATGCGGCATCCTTTGGATCTCCTGGAGAGAGACCAGTGGAGGGACACACAGATGATTAAAGGCCTTGAGCATCTCCCCTACAAGGAAAGGCTGAGTGAGCCGGGGCTGTTCAGCCTGCAGAGAAGAAGCCTAAGAGGGGATCTGATCAATGGGTATCAATATCTGAAGGGCGGAACACAGGGGGAAATGGCCAGCCTCTTCTCAGTGTCTGTGGGGACAAAACAAGGGGTGATGGCCTCAAGTTGGAGCACAGGGAGTTCCACTCCAATGTGGGGAAGAACTTCTTCCCGGTGAGGGAGCCCTGGGCCAGGCTGCCCAGGGGGTGTGGAGTCTCCTTCTCTGGAGAGATTCCAGCCCCGTCTGGACACCGCCCTGTGTGCCCTGTCCTAGGGACCCTGCTTTGGCAGGGGGTTGGACTCAATGAGCTCTGGAGGTCCCTTCCAACTCCCTGATTCTGTGATCATTTTCTGTGAGGTTTCCACCTCCGTGGTAGAGTGCAGATGTGCACATGCAGGATGCAAATGTGCAAGATTTCCCTGGGTTTACGGCCGTCAAATACACCAGAATTTAGCATACATTAACAGCACGGGCTTTAAATCAAAGGAGCGTTTCTTAATACATTATTTATAATGAATCAATTATTAATAGAGACAGCTTTTTTCTCCCCTAATAAATTATTATAAACTCTGCTATAACACGCTGTACCAATATGTACTATATAACTAACGATACGTGTTTCAGCTCATGAGGACTTCTAAGCAGCTCACTGAGACGTTACCTATCGCAGGTTACTGAAGCATCGCACTCGCTCCAAGCTCAAGCAATGGAACCTCCTTACCACAGGTGCTTTATTTGGTGAGAAACAGACCCTTCAGTACATCACTTGATAAAGATCCGTATCGTTTACACTGGAAAGGGATAAATGCATTTTTGGCATTACTGGTAATTAATAAAAACCCCTTTTCTTTACACTGAAGCCACCAGGGACAGTGCTGGGCGGCACATGCTTGTGCAACCTCCATCAAACCCCTTGGCACAGCAGACTTTCAGCCATCCTTAATATTCCTCCTATCCCCTCAACCCCCTGCCCAGCACACCCCACTCTCCACCCATGTTCTATCTCCAGTGTGCACCTTTTCCACAGCAAACCCCGCATCAATTCCCCAGTGGGGTCTGCCACGACCTCGAGTTCAGCATCTGCAGGCAGAGATGGCTTTTTCCCACCCTGTATTCCTCTACATTACTTAACTCTCTCAAGCCCTTTTCCTGGGATGGAGATTTTAAGGCCGATGACAGATAAAAATATACTGTCCCATATTTCATTATTCTCCACTTACGTTCCTAACGCCAGCAGATGTTGTAAAACACATGTCTGCCTTTGAAGGAGAGGCTTTTCTTGTGAAATCCAGCACTAGCAGCTGCTGTTCCCAAAAACTTCGGTGCTGGTTAGCACCAGGATAAGGGAACAGGATTTCTAATATCCAGGTCCTAACACCCGAGGTGGCTACAACCAAATACATCGGCCCTGTGACACCCTGAATGCTGGGGTGGGGGGGGGGAAACCCACATGAAAACCTCTCCAAGCAGGTGTGCAGGCTGTAAGGTTCACCCTCTCAAACATTTTCATGGATTTTCCTGCACAAACACCCAAGTTCCACTTGCTGTTCAAGCAGAGCTGTACCAAAGGCTCCCAAATCCCCTCGGGTCTCACTGTGTCAGTGGCGATTACCGCTGGGATAGCAGAACCACAATCAAAATTCAGCTCATATCATCACATCAAAGGAAAATTTGAGAGACCTCATTTTCATTTTAATGCCTCTCTTCCCTTACCCACCATCACTTTTGGGTTTAATAGCTCCATCTGCTTTTTAAATGGCAAGCTCCCCACTTTCAGGCTCCCTCTTGAGTAGCTCTGTGCCATCATGTACCACCGTGTGCATTATATACCCATTACCCTATAGCTCTGAGAGAGATGTAGGTACAGGGTCTCTATGACAACAATGCACGAGTGTTGGGCTGGGTGACATCGTATTTCCACAGCATATCACAACAGGGGGAACATTTGCCTTCATCTAATTTACAAATCCCTCTCTCCCTGGTGCGAACGCACGTGCCCTGGAACGTGTGACGTCCCCAAGTGTGGCAGGCGGCTCGAAGCAAACCTGGTCTTGTCCCGGCACAGGGAGGACACAGAGCTCCTGTAGCGGGTCCAGAGGAGGACACAAAAATGATCCAAGGGCTGGAGCACCTCTGCTATGAAGCCAGGGTGAGTTGGACTGGTTCAGCCTGGAGAAGGGAAGGCTCTTGGGGAGACCTCTGAGCCCCTTCCAGTCCCTGAAAGGACCTACGGGAAAGCTGGGAAGGACTGTAAGGACGTGGGGCAATAGGATGAGGGGTGACGGGTTTAAACTAGAGCAGGGAGGTTTAGATGAGACTTTAAGAAGAAGTTCTTCACAGTGAGACACTGGCACAGCTTGCCCAGAGAGGTCGTGGAGGCCCCATCCCTGGAGACATTCAAGGTCAGGCTTGATGGGGCTCTGAGCAACCTAATCTAGTGAGGATGTCCCTGCTCACTGCAGGGGTGGGACTAGATGGCCTGTGAAAGTCCTGCAAACATAATGCAGTCTGGGATTCAATGATTCTATACGCCATGGTGCCTTGTCAGCCCTCTGACGCCCTACCCAGATGATGGGTTGTTTGTTCTTCCCAGAGAACTGGGCTTTGCCTCCTGGGGCTGGTTTCGCCAGCCCACCAGTGCTCCTGGGATGCTGCCACCCCCCTGTGCCCTGCACAAGCCTGATGCCTTGCTGAGAGACACCACACCAGTGCTGTGCCGAGAGCAGAAGCCTTCTGGGCTTCTGACAAAGCTGCTTTCATCAATTTAACCCTCACAGATATTGCGACAGGGGCCCACTCTGTTGTACAGCCACTATAACCTTCCATACTGGCTACCACAGCCCCGATGCAGTTACACATCGGATTATTCCTCGCTCGTACGTGCTGTGCTGGCTTTCAGCTTTTATCTTCTACATCCTTCTGTGTGTTGGTTCTATCTTTATATAGGATTTGGAGCCAACGAAACAGGAAATTTCTCAGGACCTTCTGTGAATGACTCCAGGTTATTTCCACAGGTCAATACTCCGCCGAGCAACAGCATCAGTCCCGTGCCAGGGCTCAGGGGTTCAATCTGGAGACCCTTCACTTTCCTCAAGCCCCCCACACACCGTGCACGTCTTTCACTGTGTGGCTGAGGGGTCTTGGACCAGGGACCCCACAGGCACATGTTTGCCGAGGTCACCGTTTCCAGACAGTCGTGTAACAAAATTGACATAAAAAAAACCTCCCCACCTTGCAACGAGAAACTTTCTACTTCTTTGTTTTCAACAGGAATTACTCTGAATGGATTTTTCCATAGCCAGAACCCTCCGGATATGGTAGGTGGAAGGCAAAGTCCACCGGCCGCGAGTGAAATCGTTAAATTGGAGTAGCTTCAGAGGAGAGCCGCGGGGACGATGGAGGAGCTTGCCTGATAATGAAAGACGCCAGGAACTCAATTTGTTTTCTATAACGAAAAGAAGGTTAAGAGAGGACCCGCTCGCAGCCTCTAATTACTTCTGGAATTTAAATGTGATAATAGAGGGCTCCCCAGTTAGGCAGATGAAAGTATGCACAACCTGGTGCCTGCAAGATTAGAATTCAGGTTTGAATTAAAAGCACGTTTTTAGTGGTGTAGGCTATTAACCACTGAAACAACCATTGATAAATCTTCTGATTTGAAGAGGTATTTTTCTTCTTTTTCAACCTAAGGCTTTAGTTCAAATAGAAAAGTCCCCAGGCATGTTCTACACAGGGGTTCAGACTAGATAATCACGACGGCTTTTTCTAACTTTATAAAGTATTAATATGCCATCACCCTCCTGCCCTCCTTTTATATGCAACTCATCACCCAACAATCTTTTTTCAGTAAACACACAGAATCTCTTGAATGTGGTGTCAGTTAGGAGGTTATTAGCAATAATGAGTTGAGGACTGTGTCCATGCAACACCTCAGCTGAACATGGTAGGAACCATCCGCAGCTGAGAGTGACCGCTTGCTGCCGGTGCAAGCCAGACCAGGAGGCAGCCCATCACCTAGGTGGTTCTCAATGCTTTGCCCTATGTTGTAAGCTATGTGGGTCTTCCCAAGAGCTTACTCTCACACGCTTTAGCAGCTCGTGTTAAGCCCACAGGATGGGTAATAAAAGCATGTATCATGGAAGATATTTGGACATCCAGTGATATACACGTAGACACAGAGGGATATAGGTACCTTATCTTCTGAAGCACGGAGCATGCTCTCCAGCTTCAGCTGGTCACAAGTGCACGATACTCTGGTTATTCACAGGAGCTGAGCACTTCATAACATCAGATAGCACATCAGTCCTCAGGTTACTGGATTTTAATCTAAAGGAAACTCCTTTCCCTGGCCGTTTTAATTACTTTGTGTCCCACTTCACCTGAGTCTCGCTCATTCTAGCACACACAAAAGAAAGAAAAAATAGCAGAGATCTTCCTTATCTGTTTTATCCCTCCCTGATACCTAAAATACCACGCTTTATCAAACATGTGAAGTAAAACTAGCCCCATCTAGTTCAAATGCATATCATAAATCAATTCCTTTAACAAGGTGACAGCAAAAATACCCCAAAGCATGTTTCTCACTTTGTCTTCCCCTTCCCCAAATGTCTCAGGACAGAGATGTTACAGCAATCTCTGAAAATCAAGTTGACATCCTCGATGTTATTCATTGTTTTATGTATTTTTTTACACGCACACTTTGTCTCTTGTCCTTACCTCCTAGCAGTACTTACTCCCTCAAGGCCATTGCAGGAAGTATAAGCAGGGAAATGATTTTCAGGTTGAATAAATTCTTTTAAGAGCAAAACCCATGTGTGAGAAACTAAAATCAGAGCAACACTTTTATCTGAGAGTGGCTTCCTCCCAGCCTTACCTAGCTTTATGCTGGTAAGCGTTTGCATTAATGGCCTTGCCTTTGCCCACATTGCTTGGTGAGGCTGAGCTACTACCATGCAAGGTGCTACTGTGATAGAAGGTGCCACCACAAAATAAGGTGTCACTGTGATGGAAGGTGCCACCACCACACAAGGTGCTACCACAAACGAAGGTGCCACCAGGCAAGGTGCTACCATGACAGAAGGTGCTGGGTGAGCAGCTCTGGCAGCACTACACTGTCACTTGGAGGAGCAGATCAACACTACCAATGGTCTCAGCAAGAGTTTGTGGTGCCTTCAGGCTTTTGCCCACCCTGGGAGCTTGTGGCATATTGAAAGTGATGGACTCGGATCATGGTAGACTGAAAACTTTAATAACTGAGCAAATTTTTATACCCTTTCACTGGCTGACACAGCAGCCTGGAGCAAGGTTTCAGTACTTTTCATTAACATAAGAACAAACCACAACTTTCCTATATAAAAGGTTGTCCCACCTTCTGTATTTACACAAAAAACCTTGTTTCAAAGCCCTATCTATCAAACCTTGTATGCATCTTAACAAACGTGTCACACAAATTGGAATGAACACAAAAACATTCTCATCCCATCTCCCAACAGTTCATGCAGTCCTGCAAAAAAACCCATCACTTTATCAATACTTTTGTGAATTGTCTCTTCATGCACACAACAGAGTCCATCAAGATCTTGACAACTGTGATGCCAGGTGCAGTCACTGTCATCGATAATGGTGGTTGTGACACAGAGGGCTTGATCCATCCTGACGGCACCCATCTTGGGCTGGAACCTGTGGAAACACAAGCATACCCTCTGCCCCATGGCATTAGGGGGAAAGGTCCTTCCCATTGATTTGTCTGTATCATCACTAAAGCTTTATTGTTAATTTCAGGACGGGTTTGTGAGTTAACGTGAGGCTGTATAGGAGGCCCATCTGTTCAAAAAATTCAGACCATAACAAGCTTTTGCTACTCGCTCTGGTGGAGATAGCTCATGGCTCTCCCTTTTTTGTTTGTGGAACATTGTTTGAAGACCACTATGTGTACGTTCAGTAATTGCCGTCCTGTGGGAGAGTGAGGAATGCCTGTGACATGTTTTACTCCCTACTGCTGTAAGAAACAGCGGTGTTTTACGTGCTGTACAACCTGGGCAATTATCTGGTTTGATCGTTTTTGTAATTCCCCATTAATGATGCTGCCATTCCATAACCCTAGGCCTGCTCTCTCTGCTGAGGTGACCCAACCCAGCCCGGTGCTACCGGCGGGCCGGCGGCAGCTCGCTGAGGCGGCCCCGCTCAGGGGTGGCTGCTTGCCACAGAGCGGCCCCGGCCCGCGCGCCTCCCGGGGTTTCCCGCCGAAGGCAGCAGCGGCCGTTCCTGTCAGGTCTAGATCGACACGGCTTAGCGCAGGGCCGCCCTGTGAGGCACCACGGCACACACCCGGTGCTCCGCCTTTATATATATCTGTCTTGGGGCAGTTTTTTCTGAAAAATGCCCATACTGACCACAGGAATAACACCGCTGCGATGTGACTGACACTGCCGCAGGCACCTCAGCACGCAAAGACAACTCGTGCTGCCTAGAACCTATATCCATACACGCCGTGATCAGATCAGATCATATCATCAACACCGCGATTTTTCAAGGGCCGTAAAACCTTTTGACAGCCCGAATTAGCATTTTCAGTTGCAAACTGCTTCAGAATATAATCCCGAGCAGCCTCATTCTCAACTTGCTTCTGTAAAGCATCATTAAGTCTGTCCAAAAATTTCATAAAAGACTCCCCCGGTTCCGGCTTTATACGAACAAAAGCTTGTCTTTGTCCTCCGGCTCCCGGGACGCTTTTAAGGGCCCAGAGCACAAGTTGCTTAACCTGCAGCAAGCCTTCGGGAGGGATTCTGGCTGGAGCTGCAGTTGTGCTACAATTACCTTCTCCCATCAACAAATTTCACATCAACAGCTCGCAGGGGCTAACGCTGCCCCAGCGCCGGATTCTCTGCAGCCTGAGACCCAGCAAGCTGTCTCATTTTTGATTCCCACATGGTGTATTGCAGATCAGTCACATAATGAGCCGAAACATGGCTTTAAAATCATACAGGATAAAAACAGAACTGTCACAAAGAGACTGCATCAAATGGGTGGTATAGGGAGCGCCAAGTCCATGATCAGTTACCGTACGCCTGAGGTGTTTTACAAGCTTGTAAGAAAGACCCTCCCATTGTGGTTCTCGTTCAGGAGCTTTTATGACCAGGAAGGCACCCAAAATGTCCACATCCCCTGCTTCGCTTCCTTTCGTAAGAAAAGACAGATGCCCATTCAGCGTGAAAGTCTGGGGGATAGAAGTCAGGCTCCTTTTCGAGGTCTATCTGCTCCGGATCAAATGGATCATCCAGATCAGCATCAGAATTATGAGGTCTCAAAGTACAGTCCGTGGCAAAGGGCACCGGTGCTGAGGGGGGGAGGCTGGCGGTGGTGTAGACGTCTTTTACCCCTCACCCGCCCGGGATCCAACACGCGCCTTTAAGGTCTCGAAAACGACCCGCCAAGAGGTTAACAAACCAGCCGCCATTTTCGTGGCGCAGTCCCGAAGTCTGACCCCAGCTTTATCCCCTACTTCTGGATGATAAATACTATGACTGTTTGTGGATCAGTTTTAAAAATCCAAATAAAAATCCGTTGTAACCCTTCATTACCCATCCCACGTTCCTTCAAAATCCTGTTGATTAGACTCGCCCCCATAGTTCTCAGCTGCTTACCTTCCTCCTGCGAAAGGTAATGGAGGGCGCCGGTAACGCTTCCTTGCAGCGTTCGTCCCGAAGGCCAGCGAGTCCTTTCAGTACCTCAGGTTGGGCGCCATTTGTGGCGTATTGAAAGGCACGGCCTCCGATTGTGGTGGGTCGAAGACAACTTTAATAGCAACTGAGCAAACATTTAGACTCTCTCGATGGCTGAGGCAGCAGCCTGGAGTCAGGTTTCAGTACTTTTCATTAACACAAGAACCACAACTTTCTTAACACAAAAGGTTGTCCCACCCTGGTGAACTCCCGCTGTGAAGGAGTCTGCACCTTCCTTACCATTACAAAGCACACCGTGCCCCCTCCCCGCCGAACAACACACAAATTTACATCTCTACAAGATCCTCCATCTAATGCTTTACTGCTTTTTCTCTTGCTTTCACGGCTTCCGTCCAACAAGCACAGCTATGTCTCCTTTTCAGGGCCACTCTTCATTTCTCCCACTCATCTCCCCTCTGTTAAACACCCCCAGGGCTGGGGACTCAGCCCCCTCCCTGGGCAGCCTGTGCCACAGCCCCACAACTCTGCCAGGGAAGAACTTTGCCCGCCCAGCTTGAGCCCATTGCCCCTTGTCCCATCTCCTGTCCCCTGGCTGAAGAGACCATCACCCGCCTCTCTGCACCCTCCTGTCAGGTCGTTGTAAATGTCACTTCAGCAACAGTAAAAATAACCCATAAGTTGGTAAGAAGGGGCTGAGAGGGTGCCAGGAACGATGGCAGGGACCTTGCAGTGGTCTCGGTGCACCCCAAGGCAGGACCAGGCAAGGGTGAGGCAAAGTCTTGGAGATTAACTTGTCCAAGGGCTGGTCTAGGTACAACTCACAGTGTAATCATAGAATCGCCTGGGTTGGAAGAGACCCTTCAGATCGTGGAGTCCAACCCCAGCCTGACCCTGCCTAGCCCATCTCTAGACCATGTCCTTAATCACCTCATCTACACGCCTTTTAAATCCCTCCAAGGATGGTGACTACACCACCTCCCAGCGAAGCCTGTGCCAATGCCTGATAACCCTTTCAGTAAATAAATTCTTCCTGGTATCTCACCTAAATCTCCCCTGGTGCAATTTTAAGCCATTCCCACTTGTCCTGTTGCTTGTCAGCTGAGAGAAGAGACCCACCCTGACATCACTGCAACTGCCTTGCAGGTAGTTGTAGAGAGCACTCAAGCTGGGAGAGATTGCAAAGGAAAGGAGCATTTATTTCCCCTCCCC
>VZTU01032308.1:8180-29518 GCA_013400835.1 Zapornia atra | reverse complement strand
CCCCCCGACCCGACCCGCAGGACCCCGAGTGATCACCCCTGACATGTCCCAGTCCCACTCCTCCGATCCTGCCTCTCTGTGCAGTTTCTCAGCTGAGTTAGCTAAAAATACTCCTTTGTCTCGGACTTTCTAACTTCCTGCGCAGTTTCTCCTTAGACAAAAGTGGAGATCGCTGCCAAAATCAGATACTCAAGGAAATCTATTACTTATAAAATCAACTGTTGCCACGTGATGGCTGCAAACATCTGGAATCCATCTCTCCCTGGTATGCTCTCAGTCCATGTGGGACTGGAACATGCTCAAATATCAGCCTCAAGCAGAGCTTATGCAGCTTTCTCAAAAAATGAAACCACTCCTGCAGAAAGTGTTTTGCGGATAATTAAAATTTCGGGAAAAAAAAATACAAGAAGATGTAAAAATGAGCGTTGTCAAGCCAAACCGGGAACAGGAAGATTTTCAAATGCTTTAACAATACTTCTTTTTCATCTAAGGAAAGCATTTTCCTTCTTTTTTCCTCAAAGTTGGATGTGAAGTGTTTCTCATCTGTGCATTTGAACCAAGATGTTGCTCCTCGGGTGCACTGCAAGTTAACCAACACTTCGAGCTGTCCCCTGGGCCATGCACAAGCTGAGCACCAACCCTCTCAGCAGGATATCTGATGTGTCTCCATGCTGAACACCTGGTGCGAGCACACATGCGTCCCGTGAGGTGCATGGCTGTGCCTTCCTCCCTGAGCAGCGGGGATGGAGGTGCTTGGGGGGCAGAACATGCACCCGAGCTGGGGAAAATGGGGCTTATGCATCATCCTGGTGGCTACCCAGGTCTCAAACCTCAAAGGGATGCTGGTTCCTCCTGACATGTGGGGTACAGAGTGGGGGTGATCTTGGGACTGTGATAAAAGGGGGACAGGAAATACCTGTGCAGTGGTGCTCAGGCTCATCTGCTCCATGGTGCTGGCCCACTCAGGCAGCACTAGCAATTTTGGGCTGGGTAATTTATGTGGAACCCACATTTGGTATAGGTGAAATACCTCATTTAGCGTTGTGGAGAGCAGTGCTTCCTCTCTGATCACACATTCACAGGGCACCACCGGGACAGATCAGTTCTAAAAACACCCTTATGTAATTGTATTGTGTGACAAATCAGGGTTAACACATACCCTCTGCTTTCAAGAGAAGGGTATAAACAACAATTTTCCTGCTGGGAGCCAACCTGCATGCCCAGCATCCATGGTGTGCTGCATCCTGCATGCCCGGCATCCAGATCACACTGGTGGGCAGCACACTCCCCATCACTCCTGTTGTACTGAGCCTGGTTCCTAAAACATCCGCTCCAGGGGTCAGTCCTCCATAGTCAGAAGGAGCAGAATTACACCACCACTGGTGTGCAGTCTCTGACTGTAGAGAGACCATCAGCTCTACCAGATCCAACTACAGTGCTTCTCTTCTCTGGGCTGCGGTCAGTAAGAGCATCCCCAGGGCACAGCTCACCCCTCTGCAGAGCAGCCAAAACAGGACTGCAGAGCAAAGTCTTCCCTCTCCCTGTGATTGGGGCTTTGCTCTGTGCTCAGGCTCACCTCCCCCAGACCGCACAGCTAAATCACACGGTAGGAAACTTTTAGCAAGTCGGAGGAGGAAAGCACAGGAACAGCCAAGCAACCTCCAGAGAGAGGCACGGGAAGAGAGAGAGAGAGGGAGACACCTGCACTGCCGCTGTATCCCCATGAATATTTGAACATTTTATGCAGAGCTGGGACCCTCTTAGCAGAGCTTTGGAAAAACTCAGCAGGGTTTTAACTTGGAGCCTCCCAAGCTCCTGGAGCAAGTTTTTATGTGTAGAGAGGCTTGCGCCCAGCTCCCAGTTCCTCCTTGTTGCAATGTTCTCATACGAAATAGGCTACGGTAAACGAGGAGAAGGATGAACATGTGCTCCCAACTGGCTATGTTTGCAGACACTTAACCTGCCAGGAGAAACAGCTCAGAGGGACACCTAGTCCCCAGGAGGCCACACATCCCAGGTTGGGGGGTGGCGGGGGTCATGGGGCTCTATGTGGCACAAGAGTAATTTCAAACTTGCGACCATCAACATCATAGGAATGGCAGGTTTTAGCCACGTGCAAATCGCACTGAAAAGCATAGTGAAGTGTGTGGGCTGCTTTTCTCCCACGTCTTCCTGTTGTAGATGGCAAATGTTTACTGACACGAGAGCGGGCTGCTTCGCAGGCACAGTGAACCCTTCTGCATTCACACCCATTCAGAGGGCTACAACATCAGAGCTTTTTCCCTTTCTCCATATGCGCTGTGCTTCTCAAGTGCCTGGAGCTGCGTGGCTTTGGAGACATGAGGCACTGTGGTGGGACACTGCCAGCCAGGACAGGACACTGCTCTGGCTTAACCACTCACTACAGCATCTTCTCTCCATCAACTAAACCAGCAATGCTAAGAGAAACCCCAAATCATTGCGACAACATACAGCCACCCTGTTCCTGCTGCCCCAGGAGCAGCTTGGGTGCCAGGGTTCACCTAAAATAAGACCACCTCATGTGCAGACCCTCAAACCTTTAACCCTAAACACAGCAAAAATGATGCCCTTGCAAACAGCACCCCCAAATATTTGGAGAGAGAGTTTATATTCTTACAGCATAAAAGGTTTGGGTTTTTTAAATTAATCAATGGTTTGTTTAATCATTCTTCGTGTCATGTCACATAACTTGTCACCTGAGGGGAATCACTCTTCTCACCACATCATCTTCACCGGGAGCAAGGCCCGTGTTGCAAGCCATGCTTTCAGCAGTCAAAATCTTCAGTGCTGCTCTGGTTTATATCCCCAAAAGCTATTTGATACTTCGTATGCTCCTCCCCATAAGTTTACCCTTTTGGTAATTTACAGCCTGGCTGGGACACAGGTGTTCAACATGCCTGAGCCAAGCTGGTCACCGTGCAGGGCAGGAGATGTGACCACGCATCAGCCTCCCTACCTGCGTGGCACTTGCATGCATGTCCGTCTGGCCCGCATCATTGCTTCTTCTTGAGCATAGGAAATCAGGACCAAATCCCTGGTCAAGGGATATCATCCCAGAAGGAATTGGGAAGACCATGGTCAAGCCCCAGGTAGGACTCCCTACTATCCATGCTACAACCACCCACCGTACATGCTAGGCAGCAGGGCAGCCGATTATCTGCCTCCCCAAAGCTGCCTCCGTCGCACACAAATCGCAGATTCTGTGCCAAAATTGTGCTGTGGGGAGGTTGCCTCGTTGCTCAGCAACTGCGTCTGTACTGAGCAGAGCTCAGGGTGGCAGGCAGCTGCCTGCAAACGCCTGCCGGAAAGGGAAAAGGGAACGAGGTCAAGATTCAGGGGAAGCTATTTCAGTGGAAAAGCAAGCGTCTCTTACTGAGATTAGGAACTCCAGCTTATTTTAGCTAATCAAAATCAGCACTAAAGTGTTGCAAGTGGAGGAAAACACCCTGAAGTTCTCTGGCAGCAAAGCTTTGGGTGGAAGAGTGGTTTGGTTTTCCTGTTCTTCGTAGCTCCAATCAGCTGTGGAAAGGATGTGAATAAATAGTGTGGGACATGCCAGGGCTGCTGTATGGGACACGTATGGGACATGTTGGGGCTACTCTATGGGATATGCTGGGGACATGTCAGGGCTGCTGTATGGGACATGTCAGGGCTGCTGTGGCAGCAGAAGTTGCTGTTGCATGGCTTGACCCGCACCAGCCAGGGATGGATGAGACATGGCATGGTTCATGTTTCCCTTGAGAGCTGCTGACAGCGTGAGCAGATCTTCCTCTTCACCCCACAAGTTGAGCAGCATGTTGAAAAGAGAAAATACGCTTTTGTGGATTCAAGAAACTCAGCTTGCTTTTGCACATTAAATAACACAGCCTTTGAGTGCAGGAAGATCCTCCCCAGGACTTGCTGGTGATTTGCTTCCCCCTGGCAAGCCTTGCTGCTGGTGGCCCCTGTAATACACATCTCCTGCTCACCACGCTTCCCCCTCCAGCTTACCGCTCTGGAAGTGACAATCAGGTTGATCCTGGCATCGCTTTACAGTTTACAGAATGTTCCCCTGAATTATTAAATACAGTATTTACCACCTGTCACTCCGGATTCCCATTAAAGCCGTTCCTTCTGTCGCTGCCTCATCCCACTGCCTCCCTCTGCGGTAGTTCCCACTGCCCAAGCACCTGCAGGAACTTGCTCTGTGCACCCATCAGATCAGAGCAGAGCTCAATTCTTCTCTTTCCCCCCCCCTCCTTAGGTTTCCAACCCAACCCTGGGCATTTTACAGCTCCTGTTTCTTGCTTTTAAGCAGAAATCCTGCGCGGTGCCTGCTGCGATTCGTTAGGTAGTGATAGATGTGCAAGAAAACCCATGAAGGAAGTGCTCTTGATACTGTGGGGTTTTTACTCTTAAAATGCACGTTTTGAAGTCATAATATTTCAAAGCACATTTATAGTATGTTTGCAATGTGGGTAAAAAGATTACTTCAGTCTCCTGTAAAATGTAATTTTCCAGTAATTGGTGTTCTCCTACAGTCTCTCATACACACACACTAATCCCTCTCCTCCAGCCTTGTACGTATTTTTATCCTATGTCATACTAAAGTAGGCTGCTGAACTTCCCCAGTAGTAGCTCTGACTCTAAAAATCCCAGTAACTCCTGGCAAAATCAGATCCCTGCAAGGGCAGAGGGCTTCTAACCACCGATTACCAGCTCTGAGATTCGGCTCTGTGCCCCGTAGCACAAGATTCAGCTCTCCTCCAGCTCGCAGAGCTGCCAGGTTCCCACTCCTCCATTGCACCAGATATTCTGAAAACGAGCTAGTATTTTCCTCAAAGGCTCCACCTTCGTGATAAGGATGGTTTTGGGTGGTATTATGGGCATGTTCTGCAGAAGTGAACAGGTCTATAGCAGTTACAGTACAAACCCTTCTGCAAAGGGCAGAAAATCAGAGTAATGTCTGACCTGCTGAGGTTCTGCTTGTTCTTCCAGCACAGAGCCCTGGGAAAGGCTGCCCAGGGGGTGTGGAGTCTCCTTCTCTGGAGAGATTCCAGCCCCGTCTGGACACCGACCTGTGTGCCCTGTCCTAGGGACCCTGCTTTGGCAGGGGGCTGGACCCAATGATCTCTCACAGTCCCTTCCAACCCCTGTGATTCTGTGATTCTGTGATTCTGTGACTAATTCATCTCCATGCTGGGGACTAGGCTTTTCTTCCTCTGCCTGGGCAAACAAAGGAGGTTTTTGGTGGGACACATGCGATTCCCTGCTCAGACCTGAGTGGTGTCAGGGCATTCTGTTCTCCAAGCCTGTGGTGGGAAGTGGTAGGCGCTTGCTGAAAATGTAATCTGTTCATCGAAACCTTTGGGTATTGTATTCATAATTAATTCAACATGAGTCAACGTAACTCAATGTAATCATGTTTCATGGCATAATAAAACACAGAGATGGTAAAAATCTATTAGCATACCTATATCCTCCTGCTGTCTGGGCAGGATTGCTCCACACAGGGGCTAGTTTACTCTGCTGCACACTTAATGCTCATTTTCCAATGTAGTAGCTGGTTATCATTCTTTGTATCTGATCCCTGACATAAATGAGCAGTTTAATCTCTCTTGCATAACCAAATCTCAGACCTCCTGTATATATATCCATGTAATATCCGTGTTTTCACCAGTGGCAAGAACTTTTAAGCTGAGTTTATCCTCCTCTCTGCATCGAGCCAGCACACAGCACCCTCACCTCCACCGCCCCTGACAGTAAGTACTATGACACGTTAACATGATCTGGCAAGAAACTTGAGGGTGAAAGACAAAAAAAAAAGGGAAAGACAATCCAAGGAAATTAGAAGGTTCTGCATCCTATCATGATGGAAAATCACATCAGAAAATATTCCAAAACTCACTGGTGCATCTTCACCCGTAGATGAGCTGCCCATCCACCTCGATACTTTAATTTCATACACCACCAGTTTCTAAGTGAACAAGTATGAGGATGTTCTGGAGTCCAAACATCTGAGTATATTTTCTTCTCCTCGCTTCACCCCAGCATCGCTATAATACACAGCCGTGCTGAGAGTTAGGGCTGAAAGGCTTTTCTTTTGTTTCAAAAGAACTAAGGAACTTGAACTCATCCCTGCTCCTTCCTGCCTGCTACCCATCCTGGGGGGCCAGTGCAGGTGGGGGGATCCCATCCTTAAACCTCACCCAGCAAAGCCTTCAGGCAATTATCTTCTTTAACCTCAACAACCTCAGTTCAAAGGGCAGTGCCCAATAAATGAGATTTCAGCTCAATTGTCTAATCACCCTTAATCTTGTTAGAGCGATCCTCAGTTCCATCTGCCCTCCCATGTCCCTTAATTGCACTTTTCCCATCCCTTCCATCTTCCTTCTTCCTTTTAATTTCCTCTAGGAGTTCTCCAAGCATATTTCTGTTATCTTTTCCTTTTGCTATATTTGGAATTCTCAGCACATTTATTTTTTTTTTAACCAAAGCTACATTTCAAATGCTTCCAATTTCCGAATCTCCCTTATTGAAGGTCCAAAGGAATTGTACTGAAAAAGCTGGGGTTTTTTTTCAAGCTGGCTTCCTGTATGTCTGTCCTAAATCTCTGCTGAATGTGCAAGAGCTATCTTTTCCTGGATTCTTTGAACTACCCATTCTTTAGGCTTTCACCCAACAAGAGCCTAGATACTGTGACTTTTCCACCCTCACAAGACCAGAGCTGTCCCTCACATTATGCTTTTCCCTTGTTTTGGCCACTTTGATCTATATTGAGAGTCTCTGTTCACAGAATCATCGTAGGGGTTGGAAGGGACCTCCAGAGCCCATTGGGTCCAACCCCCTGCCAAAGCAGGGTCCCTAGGACAGGGCACACAGGGCGGTGTCCAGATGGGGCTGGAATCTCTCCAGAGAAGGAGACTCCACACCCCCTGGGCAGCCTGGCCCAGGGCTCCCTCACCCTCACTGGGAAGAAGTTCTTCCCCAGATTGGGGGGGGAACTCCCTGTGCTCCAACTTGAGGCCATGGCCCCTTGTCCTGTCCCCACAGACACTGAAAAAGGCTGTTTATATACATTAATAAGGTCCCCCAGGGGACCTGGTGCAGGGTTCCCCCCACCCATGGGGACAAACCAAATCGGGACCATGCAAAACACTCTGGGAACACTGAGAGTTGAACCTTTGGTTCATTTTGAAGCACAGGTGATGAGATGACATTTGCCTGTGTTATTGATGTGATGCTGAGAAGAGGCTGGCCATGTCCCCCTGTGTCCCACCCTTCAGCTATTGATCCTCACTGATCAGATCCCCTCTCAGGCTTCTTTCATAAGGCCCAGTTCTTTCAGCCTATCCTCTTAAATAGACTGAAAGAGCCCTGCAAGGCTTGTGGCAATGAGCTATGCAGTAAGACCAGGGCAAGGGGAAATCCCCAACAACACTGTTTTCTTATCATTTGGCTTTGCTCATCTTGTAGGTTTTATTTGAGACAGCCCCTCCTGCAAAGGGCAGCCAGCCCATGCTAAAACCCCAAGGCAGGTTCCAGCCACGGCTTGCTCCTGCTTCCTGACCCAGAGCTGCTCTTTGCTCCCTGAAGATTAAAGGGAAACATTTCAAAACCTGGGGAGGGTTTCCTGATAACACCAAAAAAATTGCACCCGATCCAATGAATATTGCTGGGAGTCCAAAAGCTGCCTGTGGTTGGACCAGAGTGAGCAATTATGGTTACCAATTAGCCACTGTCCTGGGGAGGGGCTCCCAGTTCCCCACATTTGTGGTTGGGGTGAGAGCATGAGCCCCCACATCCCTGAGCCAGCCATGAATGTGTATATTCCTAGGGGTTGAGCTGAGCAGGGATCAGTGGGTGACACCTGTGGTGATGCCAGGGGGTGATTTTAGGTACTTCCCCCCTGCCAAAAAAAGCCGAGTTGGGGCCATTCCTGACAGCAAGAGGGAAGGATGGATTTCAGGATCCCAACTCCATCATCTGCAGCTGGCAGCAAGCCAGATAACCTGGCCCACTAATGATCATTGATCAGATCCCCTCTCAGGCTTCTTTTCTCCAGGCTGAATAGCCCCTCAAGCTCTTTTTATTTTCCCCCACCTCTCCTGCTAGCATCGGTGCTCATGAAGTCCTCTGTAACAAATATAAGAAACTCTTCTCAAAAAAATAAGGGAGGGGGGAAGCAGATTCATGCTATGTGCACCCTTTCTGTTTCACTAGCATTGATCCAGTCGTCTACTGGGATTTTCTCCCACCACAAGAGAAAAAAGATGCTCGAAAGGTAAAGAAGAGAAACCTTTAAAGCAGCTTGTGGAACAAAACTGGAAGTTTTGAATCCTCAGATATGTCATTTTGGTGTCAAATTGTAAAAATCCCAGGCATCATCCATCTGACAGTATGCATGCATGCGCTTCTATATTTAGCAGCTGGGAGATAAGCTTAATAGCTAGCTTGCATTTGCCATCGACAGGCCACGTGGCAGGCGTATGCACGAGACAATGCTCTGCTGCTGCACCCTGAACTTCTGCTCCCTGCTTCACTCGTGTTAAAAAAGGAAAAGGAAAAACAATCATTGCTCAGATCTTAACACCTTCCTTTGCATGGCGTTCGAATTCATGGTGTTTGGGTTTTCCTGCTGGCAGCTTTAGGGTTAGTCAGTGGGAGGGAGCGGGGAGAAAGAGTCTTAGTTACCCTGAAACAACATATAAAATATTAACAGCCAGCAATATCCTTCTATCACACAGACACTGGTACACGCTCCTCTTATTATTACATTCAGTTCAAAAAACTGCTGGGTGAGAGATCAAAATTGAAATCCCTGTAATGCCTTCTCCCCCTGCTTTTCCTGCGGGCAGGAGCCTCGGATCCTGCTTGTGAGCTCCTTCCCTCGAGGTCAGACCTTTCCAAGCAGCACTGCCTGCTCCATCACTCACTGCGGAGACTCCATTAGATATGGGGAGGCGTAAAGCACGATCCTAGAGACATTTTCCTTCCCATCCTTTTCCCTACTTCTTTTTATCTTGCTCGAATACTTACTTTCCCCAAAAATTCAAAGATACATTATCTTGCTAGTCTTCTTACACAATGATTTTCTTGGGGAGGGGGAATATTAGTGAAGCCTCAAGCTCGCACTCCTGAGACAAGCTGATCTGACTTCCAGGCAAAGAGCACACGTACACATTCCATACTGGTTTGTTTCTCACCCAGGATGTTTCCGTCCAACGCAGTGATTAGACGTGCCTTCGAGCCAGGCAGGTTTGGGCAGTGGTTGGTCTCCTAGCGTACTGGGAAGATGAGAAGTGAAGTGGGGTTTAAAGCCCTCGTGTTGCTGGACTACCTGGGGAGCTCCAGGTTGCAGGGCCCAATCACTTCTCAGCAGGGAGGGGGCAGGATCGGTGTGTTAACAGAAACCCAGAGAGTGCCAAACCCCTGCTTCTTGGGTTTGTGCCAGCAGAATACTGACCACAAACAGATAAAAAAACCCAGGGAGATGCCAAGGCTGCTGTGTACATCACTCCCCTGCCCACATCCACGACGGGGGTTTGAGAGACTGCTCTGCTCCCCATCCTCCTTGCAGCCTCTTTTCCCTTTCCCAGCCCTTGCTAAAGAGAGGAGAAGCTGCTACCATCGCTGTTATCAAAACAGCACTGCATCCTCCAGATACACTGCTCCGCAGCACGCAGATGTGCTGGCTGCTTCATGACTCTCATTAGGACCAGCACATCATTAATGCCCCCATTGCTCCCCAGCGCTGGCAGGGACAGGATTTCACCAGCAATGCTTCTTGCCTTGAACCCGGGCCATTCAGCAGTGACACACACTATCTTGCAATACAAATTCCTTTTCATTAGCTAGGAAGTGGAAGAAAGCCTTAATTACGATATCAAATTTCAGGAGAAGGCTTCTGCACAGTTTTTTCCCTCCCCTGCAAACGCTGGCCGTAACAAAACCTTGCAAAACGTACCTCTGCCTTTGTTGTGAGGTCCCTTTCAGCAAGAAAACCAGGAGAAAAGTAAAAATAATAACAAAATAAAATATCTCTTAGTGATGCCACGTGGGTACCCTGTGCGCTCGGACCTGGAAGCGCAGGAGAGCCTGCAGAGGTAGAAAATAAGGACAACCCAGGCTGGCACACTTGGGCACGATTATACACCCCTTGGACTGAGCCATAGGGAAAACGCTGCGTGCTCTCATGAAGTTTTTTCACTCTGTCTCCAAACTGCAGCTCAGGGCATACTCAGGGCTTTACTTTCTTGCTCCCAACCGTGTAAAACCAACATATTTCGAAGGGTTTTCTGCCTTAAGCTTTTTGTTCAGGGGCCTCGTAAAGGGAACAAGGTGCAGCGAGGACAAAGGCCTGGGTTTGTGCTTTTCCCCTCTTCTCTCTCACTTTTAAAGTACATTCCGCTAATGTTTACAGCTATTTAGAGAAAAATACTCCATTCGCCCTAAAAGCTGGTTATGGGCTTGTAATGACGAAATAAAAAGCAGAATGATTTCATCCTGGCTGTTGGTGATGGGCTCAGCAAGGCAGTAAAAAGGTCCCTGCAGTGCACGTGGGTTGTGCTGAGCTGCAAGCCCATAACGTGTCCGCTGCTGGAGGGGAGGTTGAGGCAGCCCTGGAAGAGAAACGGACCATTTAAACACAGGAGAGGTGCTGAAGCTTTTGAAGAAGGGGGAGAGGAGAGACCCTGAGGCTTAGAAAACTGTGGGTGAAACCCGGACCTGAGCAGAGAAGCAGCACCTGAGCGTGTGGCTGAGGAAGGACAATTCCCCTCACTGGCAGCATTATTGCAGGGGGAGGGGGAGGGAAAATGAGATATAATCCGATGAAGGATGTGATTACATAGATCGCTGCGTTCCCTGACAAATTGGGAAAACCACATGGCCTGATTACTGTTGGGAGGGGGAAAAAAAAAAGGTAAGATGAATGCGAGCATCAGTGCTTTGGAAGGAATTAGATGATGTGTGGATGAGCATATTATTAAATCTTAAGCAGATACGTGGCTGATTAGAGCAATACATCTATGTCACAACTGAGCTGGAACGCAAGTTCTTGGGACACATTGCTGCAGAAACCTCCCATGAGAGCCAGGCAGAGGGATCAGTTGGCTGCAGAGAGCTGCAGAGCACAAAGCGGTCTGCGAAGATGCTGTGAGACCACTCATCTCAAGGGTTCCCATGGGCTAAATGCTGCCCTAAATGTGCCCACTGAGGCTTCTGCCCTGGCAGGAGTGGCTGTCCCTTCTCCCATGTATTATTCACCCATTAAATCACATTGCAGGGCTGTCTCAGCATGCTGAGACATTGACACCCTGGGAAGGGGACCCGAGGCACACGCACCACCCCGAGCACAAACACCCAGACCTCCCCAGACCATCCCTCACCCCTTTCCCCCTGCTCTGTTCCTGGACACGCTTCTGCTGCTAAACCATTGCTGAGGAGAGGCAGGAGCCTTGCTCCAAACCTCCTGCGAGGCTTTGGAGTTCCAGAGCTGTCTGTCTTCCCTCTGGCCTCACCATCCCCAGCAGCATGCCAGACCCCAATCCCTCTCCCCTCCAAGCTTTTGGGACAGGCCAGTCCAAAGCTACGCTAAAAATACTGATTTCACCCTATTCCTTCCTTAAAACATGGAGACAAATATTTGGAGATGATGAAACATCTATTACGGTGCTTGAAATGAAATCTGGGGCTCAGAGGGACCCTTGCAAAGCCTACAAAGTTGAGCAGTTGGACTTTAAAAGGCTTCTGAAAAAAACCCATGCTCGTTCATGATAAAGATCTTATTTGAAGGCCACAGTGGCAGCTGAGTGGCTCTCAGGCTGGCTCATCATCTGGTTACAAGTCAGCGCTGACAAGGCCCAGTCTAGGGGTTAAGGCCTGTTCTGTCAGGGCTGAGCGGCTCTACAGGGAAACGATGCTTTTCTCTTAGCCCCTGCTGATAACTTCTCCCCATGCCTGACTCCGCAGGCGGCAATGAAGAGCTGAAAGTATTGAAATTTTTGATTTTAATTCCATCAGCAGAGGGGTGGCAGCAGGGACAGGGAGGGGATTGTCCCTCTCTGCTCTGCCCTGGGGAGGCCCCAGCTGGAGTCCTGTGTCCAGAGCCGGGGCCCAACACAAGAGAGATGTGGGGCTGTTGGAGAGGGGTCAGAGGAGCCACGAGGATGCTCAGAGGGCTGGAGCAGCTGCCCTACAGAGAGAGGCTGAGGGAGCTGGGCTGGGTCAGCCTGGAGAAGAGAAGGCTGTGGGGGGACCTCACTGCAGCCTGCCAGTCCCTGAAGGGAGCAGAGACACAGGAGGGGAATCAGCTTGTTAAAGGGCAGAGACTGGCAGGACAAGGGGGATGGAGTGAAGCTGGAGGAGGGAAGGGTTAGAGGAGAGATTGGGGGGAAGTTCTGTGCAGAGAGAGTGGTGAGGGGCTGGAACAGGCTGCCCAGAGAGGGGGTGGGTGCCCCATCCCTGGGGGTGTTCAAGGCCAGGTTGGCTGGGGCCCTGGGCAACCTTGTATAGATCATGCTTAGAGGTTGGTGGCCCTGCCTGTGGCAGGGGGTTGGAACTGTATGATCGCTGGGGTCCCTTCCAACCCAGACCATTCTGTGATTCTGTGAATTCTTTTGTAGATACAACAGGGTTCAGCCCTTCTCCCCCAAGGCTCCATGGCCAAACCAAGCAGGTTTGGGGGATTACAGCATAGGTCCCACTGATAGCTCCTCTGCCTTCATAATGCAGCTTTGGGAGCGCTCCACACTACCCGTCTGGGACTGTCATAGATCTCTTTTAGCATTTCATGGGATTTACCCATTTTGCCATGCCCCAGCTGGCCTCTGCTCTCAGCCCCATGTGAACATGGCTCTTAAATCTACCCCAGTCTGAACCAGGGGGAACATTGCTAGCAGCGCACTGCTAAGGACGGCCCCAAAAATACCTTCTCAGCAAATTGTCAAGCTTCACCTCTCCCTGATAATACCTGCGTACAAAGAAATTACATCAGAAATGACTTCCCTCCATCTCAGTAAAAGCACATTAGGAAAAACTTCCATTTCTAGGAAAAAAGGCTTGACAGCTGTGTTGAAATTACCTCTGGTAATTTTAACTGAGTGGAAGCTTTTATATTAGATTGCACCCAAAATGTAAAGCATGTCACTTATTAAAGCTTTTATGTCTGACGTTCAGTCTGGTACCTGACGACATCTTTCTAGCAATCTGGAGATCATGCAGCTAATGTGCTCGGAAATGGTGGAATTAGGTATGGTGGAAAGTCATTACATTTGAAATTAAATGGGCTCTCTTAGTTCTTGAGGGTAATCTTAAAGGAAAAAAAAACACAAAACACACCCTGCTTCTGCAGAAGTCAAAAAACCATCTCTCATATTAACTGCCTGAGCGTTCCTTCTTCTTCCTTTAATAGTGACTATTAGCTGATTTGAGTATCACACCGGCTTCGCTGCGATTAAGGGGGTGGGGGGGAGAGCTTGCAGGGTCTCACAAAAATGATGAATCGAGGCCTTCTCACCATTTGCCACCAGCCACGGCCCCTGTCTTAGGCTGAGCTTTTTCAAGGGTTTAAAAAAGCTGCCGTGCAAGTGGCCTGATGCTCCAGCAAGCCAAGCTATTTTCTACCCGAGGGTTTTCAGTGAGAAACGTCTTAACTGCATTGTAAGGTGCCTTTAAGGGGCGATTGCAGGGAGGGACAAAAATCTCACTTCGACTAGTCTATTAAAATCCACATAAAAATATACAAAAATAGCTGAAGGAAAAATGCCTATAAAATGTTTAGGCCAAATTAAACAGCCTAGAAACGCTTAAAACGGTGTTGCCATGGTTTCGTACACCAGCAGGATGCTCTGCCATCTATGCTCTGCGATTCTTCCTTGGGATCTGGGGTTACCATTACGGGGTGATGGGGGCAACTCGTGGGGTTGGCCCCTCACCCCACGGCTCAGCAGAGGGATGCCCTAAAACACCCAGGGACACTGCTGCATGTGGATAGCAGCACCAAGATACCTGTGCAAACTCACACAGCATCCTCTGCCAGACTCTGATAGGTGACCCTATGGTGTTAGGGGTGTAGATGCCACAGGCTCAAACCCCTCGGATGCCTCTGCTCACCACACCCCCTGGGATCAGCCACGCTCTGGCATTAGCAAGCAGCGCCTGGGACTTGTAGAACCCCCTGGAAGATCAGGGTTCTCACCTTTACAGCTGAGCTGAGGCTGTGCTTACCAAGCACACGTGTCCCATGGTTCATTAATGTGGTAGTGATCTCTGGGTGAACGTTAATGGTCTTTGTGTGAGTATAAAATGATGAGTCCCTGCCAAATATCTGGCTGTGGTTAACAGCTTCGATTCTAAAGGTAAGCGCCGCAGAGGGAAATAGAAATACATTATTAAAAAAACATAAACATCTCAAAATAAAACTTAAAGAACAATAAAAACCAAAGTTACAATATACACACACCCCTTTGTGCCTCTGTTGCGGCTCATACCATAGAACATGTGGTGTATAAGACCACCAATGGACCAGCGCTTCCTGTACGGGCTAGTGGTAATTGGAGATGGGGAACAGTGCGACGTGCTTTCCTCTTCTGCTGCTACCAGGGACCCCTTCTGCGTTCCACGTGGCTCTCACCCCAACGAGAGGGACTCTGGCAAACCCCTAACTGCTTTCACTAGTGGTGCAGGCAATCAAAACAGATCTATCCTGACAAACTGAGTTGAGTTGGTTGCATCTGAGCATAACCACAGGACCTGGCCACTGCTGCAGCCATAGAGGAAAAAGAATCTCCCCAGGCCAAGACATCCCAAAAAGGATTTTACTCTTTTTTTTTTTAACTCTTGAAGTTACTCAGCTGAAGCACACGTCCAGAGGCACAAGCCCGTGGTCCTGTTCCATGTGCCAGCCCAGTTGTCCTCAGTGCCTCAGCAGGGATGTGCTGCACACGCATCTGGGCGAAGCACGGCTGGCAGGATGAAGGCAGCCTCATAAAAACCTGCTTTGATTTGTTTAATGAGCTGCTTATTGCCAAAGATGAAAGAAAGGAGCTAACAAACCAGGGAAGTGCTATTAATGTTGTTTTCTAGCACTTCTCTATGGAAATAAAAGAGAAAATAGATGGGTTTCTTGGCTTTATACGTGCACTCGCCATCACCAGGCTCTGCGAAGCTGCGTGTAGGGGGTCTTGAAGCCCTGGGATGTCATGTCAGGAAGGATGCCAGGAATAATACCCAGAGGACACAGTGTCTCAGGGGTAGCAGTCTGCCTCCCACCCACAAAGTCCTACAGCACCACCGCCCCCAGTGGGGAAGGGGTCAAAAGTTAGAGCCGATTGGTTACATCATTAGCCGCTGTCTAATTAATCAAAAGAACAGTTGTACAAATGACATTACACAGCTGAGATGGGCCATCCCCAACTTCCCCGTGACTGCTCCTGACTCTATGCTGCAGTTCAAACCTAAACATCCAGATATATCATCAGCCCTATGAGGAAAGGCTGAGTGAGCTGGGGCTGTTCAGCCTGGAGAAAAGAAGCCTGAGAGGGGATCTGATCAATGGGGATCAATAGCTGAAGGGTGGGACACAGGGGGACATGGGCAGCCTCTTCTCAGTGTCTGTGGGGACAGGACAAAGGGGCGATGGCCTCGAGTTGGAGCACAGAGAGTTCCCCCCCAATGTGGGTAAGAACTTCTTCCCAGTGAGGGTGAGGGAGCCCTGGGACAGGCTGCCCAGGGGGTGTGGAGTCTCCTTCTCTGGAGAGATGCCAGCCCCATCTAGACGCCGACCTGTGTGCCCTGTCCTAGGGTCCCTGCTTTGGCAGGGGGTTGGACCCCATGGGCTCTGGAGGTCCCTTCCAACCCCTTCCAACCCCTGTGATAGAGGTACAACTGATGGCAGGTCCCCTTTGCAACCCCAGAACCCCTATGTCCCATTCGCAAGGCAAGCAACAGCTGAAACCCAGTCCCCATACCAGAGTCGGGGTGCTCTGGGACCCTGGGTCTCCAGCCACTCACCCCTAAATACCAAAGGGTATCATTAGTGCACAAGCCAACCCTCTCCTGCACTGGCTGGAGGAGCACAAATATGGTCACACAAAATAAACCATCACGAGCTGTGACTTTTGGGATAGCACATACAGCATGCTGCATAAAACCTATCTAATGCAGTGCTTGGGTCAGGCACAGCAGTTCCTTTCCTTGAAAAAAAGTCTTGCTTGCTAGCTCAGTTTTACTTCTTCAGCTGTAATAACCAGGGAGAAGTGTTGAAAATTCTTCATTTGTTTTCAACTCACATGATTTTAGCAAAGTATTTTCCAGCTCTGTGCAGAGGCTGCAAGCACAGAGCCAGCTATAGGCAGAGTACTGGGAAACACTATCAGGAAAAGTCTGAATGGGAACATGAAAATTCAGCATTTGGGGAATTTGTCCTCAAAATGTCCCTGCTCACACTCAGACAACTTCAGCACCAGCATGAAAAAGCTTTCTGGCTATCACACTCTTGTGAAGCACGATGTATCTTAGGGCATCAACATCAGTTCCTGCAAATCCCTCTTCAGAGGGATCTGAACAGACTGGAACAATAGGCTGAGAACAATGGGATGAGGTTTAACAATGGCAAGTGCTGCACATGGGACATAACAACCCCGAGCAGCGCTACAGGTTGGGGGGAGACTGGCTGGAGAGCTGTCAGGCAGAGAAGGACCTGGGGGTGTTGGGTGACTGCAGGCTGAAGATGAGCCGGCAGTGTGTCCAGGCAGCCAGGAAGGCCAATAGTATCCTGGCTTGTGTCAGAGCCAGGGTGGGCAGCAGATCTGGGGAGGGGATTGTGCCCCTGGACTGGGCACTGGTGAGGCTGCCCCTCGAGTGCTGGGTCCAGTTCTGGGCTCCTCACCATCAGAAGGACATGGAGGTGCTGGAGCGAGTCCAGAGAAGGGCAACCAGGCTGGGGAAGGGGCTGGAGGGCAAATCCTCTGAGGAGCAGCTGAGGGAGCTGGGGGTGTTCAGCCTGGAGAAGAGGAGGCTGAGGGGAGACCTTCTCCAGAGGTGGGCGAGGGTCTCTTCAGCCAGGGGACAGGAGATGGGCCAAGGGGCAATGGGCTCAAGCTGCCCCAGGGCAGGGTCAGCTCAGCTGGGAGGGCAAAGTTCTTCCCTGGCAGAGCTGTGGGGCTGTGGCACAGGCTGCCCAGGGAGGGGGCTGAGTCCCCAGCCCTGGGGGTGTTTAACAGAGGGGAGATGAGGTGCTCAGGGATCTGGCTCAGCACAGGACAGGGACGGTTGGACTCCAGGAGCTTCAAGGGCTTTTCCAACAGTGTGATTCTGTAAATACCTGAGACTCTCAGCAGCCACTTTATTCACCATTTTCAGGCTTTTTAATCTGCTTCTCAGTTAAAGGGCTGGAAATAGGCACCTTCAGAACTCAACAGGCAGCGAGCTTGATGCGGAGGGCTCCAGCAGTGGGAATGTGGGGTCTGGCGCCCGTGTTTCCTGGATTCTTTCAGCTGACAAAGTGTTAATATTTCCCTGGCCTGAGCTTAGCCCAGGATTGGCAATTTTTATTCTCCTATTGAATGCGTAGCCCCAGGCAAGCACTTGCCCTCTTTGCTTCAATTTTTCAATCCATAAAATAACAAAGAAATTATAATACTCTGACAGTTAGGGAAAGGCGTGACATTTATACTCATTTTACAGAACGTTTCCTTTTAAATAAATAAAGAAATTGATGCATTGCCTCAGATTTCACGGTACCACCCTGGACTATCCTGGAAAATATCTCCAGAGGCACAGAGAAATAGTATCAATTTCATGGCAGGTGGGGCCAAAACTTCCCAGCGTGAGGCCATAGCGTCTGAGTAAAACTAAATCGCATTCTACCTGGAGCCCAAATGAACTGAAGAACGTTAGCACTTCAGCTAGTCAAAATCTCCCAAGCCTACGGTGCCACAAACACGTTTCTATGAATGATTTTAGACTAGATAGATGTCTTAATATTGAAGATGTCAGATGAAGTAATATGTAAGTAATTATGTTTTGCCTTTCATTCAGTCTTCGTCAGGGGTACAGACTGATGGCCCTGGAGATTGAAGGCTTCTGTCTAGATAGTGAAAATACTCATTTTTAACACAAGGAGTGGAAGCTTTCCCTGCCACGCTTTCCCCAAAGGGGCCAAAAGTGGGAATGATCTATCCAGCTGGGGCTGAGCCTCAGTGGAGTCCTCCCTATGGTAGTGTGGGGCTCAGCTGGGGCTGAGCGGCAGTGACACGGTGCTGGTACAGAGCACAGCCTCAGCACACTGCATGGGTGCCACCCACACTGCGAGGACTTAATATAGACAAGCAACTTTGGCTAATGCAGCCCAACTTGCCTTCTCCTGCCAGAGCCCATTCCGTGGGTCACCGTTACTTGACTGGGTGACCAACAGCCTCACGCTATAGGCTTCAAAGGAACAACTCCACACCTGACAGAGCCCATTCCATGGGTCACCATTACCTGACTGGGTGACCAACAGCCCCACACTAAAGGCTTCAAAGGAACAACTCCACACCTGACAGAGCCCATTCCATGGGTCACCATTACCTGACTGGGTGACCAACAGCCCCACACTAAAGGCTTCAAAGGAACAACTCCACACCTGACAGAGCCCATTCCATGGGTCACCATTACCTGACTGGGTGACCAACAGCCCCACACTAAAGGCTTCAAAGGAACAACTCCACAGCATGACGAGCTGCCTTTCACAAGCTGGCATGATAGCAGGAGAAAGAAAAACCTCTGAGAAATCCCAGTAAGCTTTACCAGAGGGTCTTTGGGTCTTGCCTGCCAGAGCTGCAGCTACAACCACACGCAGGCATCATGTGGGACCGATTGTGAGTGGAAATAGAGCTGTTTACTCCAGGAAATCGTCGCCCTCTCGATAGAATCCTGACTTGGGGCGGGGGGAAGCTCTTTTAATTGCCACCTGCAAAGAGACAGCAAGCGTTTCCAGGCTGCAGTAGGCTCTCCCCTGGGGAAGGATAAGGAGCTTTCTTAACTCTTTAGCACTCTGAGCCAGGGAATTTATTCACTTGTGTTTGTATTTGCGCAAAGCCTGGGAGTGGTGATGGACATGCCTTGGGACTGGCTGGTACAGAGGAGGCTTAACTGTCAGCTGGCATGGAGATAACAACTCAAGAGTGGACTGGCTCAGGCTGAGGTGCCGAGCAAGCCCAGGGCAGACGATCTGCAAGGCCTCTGGAGTGCTCCTTTTCTTCCCAGGGAGGGGGGAGGCCTAGGGACAGGGTGCCTAGAGAAGCTGGGGCTGCCTCTGGATCCCTGGCAGAACTCAAGGCCAGGTTGGATGGAGCTTGGGCCACGCTGGGTTGGTGGGGGGTGGCCCTGCCCATGGCCAGGGGGTGCTCTCCGAGGGCCTTTCCAGTCCCAACCATCTGGCACGCTGTCAATTTTGACACCTGAGCTTGGTGGCACTCTCAGCAGGCAGCATGGGTCGCTGAGAAGAACAGGTCAGGAGCACAAACACAAATACCAGGGCAACTGCAAGCTCCAGGCACCCAAATCGCTTCAGGGAACTAAATCATGTTTCACCTACAGTTGTACATCTGGGATGCTCATCCAGGAGCTGGAAGAGATCTCACTAGACACACAAGGGCTTCGCTTTATGCTGAAATACTGGGGAGCCTGGGGCAACACTAAGCAAGTGCAGGCATTAAGCACCCAGGATCCCAGCACACACAGCATGTGGAAACTGCAAACACTTCTACCCACTGACCTCAGTGACACGGGATGCTCATCCCAAGCAAAGCTACGTGAGGGCTCTTGCAGGAGAGGCACTGCCAGCTCTTTCCATGCTTCCCTCTGTGTTCCCAGCTGGATGGCACAGCAGGCAGGAAAGTAGAGACAAAAGACTTGCCTAAAGATAACCAGCAGGAAGCCAGAACATCTAAAATTTGCCATCTGTGCTGCTCACCTAGATGTGCTGTGCAGCAAGGAAGGCTGCAGGTGCTCTCTACAGAGGGCACTGCGCATCCTCCTTTATCCCAAAGTGGGATAAATCATCCATCAGAGGAGGCTGGCTGGTCCCACCAACCATACACTTAGTTTCAGCAGCTGACTCACTACAGAGTATCTAAAAGAAAGAACCATTCCTGAGCATCTCTTTTTTGATTAGGCATTCGATATGTGATTTCTACTGCTGCACTGCAAGTCTGGAGGCTCTTCAAGGTTACCCACATTAAAAAACCTGAGAACATAACACAGCAAAGCTAAAAAAAAAAGGTAACACAGGCCCCAAATCAGCAAGCCTTTAAATACTTTATGCAGTATTGGTGACATCTGAGCCTGGTGACATCACACCCTGAGTTCACCACCCTGAATGTCTGGTACCCAAACAGCTACAGCCCACAAAGAGGAGGGGAAGCAAGGAGGGGGGGGGGGGGAAAGCTGGCCCTGTTTCTGCTGCATCACTGCTGTGTGCTGAAGAAAGCCCAGCACAGCTCTGGGGCGGTGCGTGTGCGTTAATAGGAATGCAAAGTGGTGTGGGAAGAAGGAGAGGGAGCCAAGCAGCTGGCTTCAATTAATCACCAGCTCTCCCGGAGGCTGGGAGCATGACTCCGGGGTGGTGAAGAGCAGACCTCATTGGCTGTGGAGAGGGACAGAGGGGAGGTGGGTGGTGTGGGCAGGCTGTGATGGGGTGGGAAGGGCTCAGGGTATGTTGGGGAGCAGGGATGGGACGGGAGGTGAGGGGGATAGCTCTGCAAATAGCATCAAGCCAGCAAGGAGAAAAATACAGTTATTTTGGGTTTGACTTCAGGGGAGTTCATGGGGAGGGCTGGCAACTGCAGTTAATGCTGTTATTTTCTGGGTTTTCTTAATCTTTCCATCTTAGGCTTTAGTTTGTGTTGCTTTCCTTCATAGCTAATTCACCCTCACTTGCTTTCAGAGGCAGCAGGACAGCTGATGCTGCCCAACTCCTCACGTAGAAAGGAGAGAACAGCACCAGTGACTGTGTTTTCAAGTGTGTTTTTGGAAGCGCAGGGGTACACCCCACATCTCCCTCAGACTGTGCTCCCAGCTCTTGTCCCTTTTGCATCTAAATGAGCCCCCCCACCCCTGCAGGAAGATCTCTTCTCCGTGTACCACCAGCGCTTGGAGACTTTCCCTACTTTAAAGGCTTCCCTGAAGGCCTGTCTCTACCCTATGTAAATAAAACCCCAGCCCCTCCAGGCCTGTCAGTGCTAGGCATTAATGAGCCTGCAGAGCCGTTTCTTCTCTCATTTGGTTTGGCAGCGCAGATGCTTCAGTCTCTCAATGTGTTATTCAGAAAGTTTGGAAAATGTAAAGTATGC